>BQMZ01000498.1:0-48568 GCA_036984285.1 Chlamydomonas sp. KOR1
TGGAGGGAGAAAGGGGTGGAGGGACAGCGGCGGGAGGGGGGCACGGTGGGACGTTGCAGGAAAGGAGGGAAGGGCATGCCATTCCGCAAGCCCGGGGGTATCCGGCACAACGCACCATGACCGCAAGGACGTGCCAGACGAAGAACCCCATGTGCCTGCGCTCCACTACACAGGTGCACCTCCTTCACCTCCATCCCCTTCCCATTCTTCTTCTCCTCCCGGCCCTTCCCCGCCGCCCTGCCCTCCCTTCCCGGTCCACCCACCGCCAGGGGCACAGGCGCTGTGCACCGCAATGCACAGTGCACCACCTGCCCTCTCCCTTCCCTCCCCGCCCCTGCCCCTCCGCCCTCCCTTTCTGCCCTGCCCCACCCACCGTCACTGGCACCAGGGGCTCAGGGGCCGACACCGTCAGCGTTACACTGTCCACACCCATGGCGCCCTGGGGGAAGTAGGAGGGACAAAGGGCTAGTCAACGAAGTGTTGCGCTGTCGTCCTGCAGTGTGGGTGGGATGCGGGTGTGAAAGCCTGAGTGGCCTGAGGGTCTGTGTGCGGAGCCGTGCCCTCGGCCGGGGATTTCAGCGGAGCTGGGCATTGCACGCAAACGGAAGGGAGTGAGGTTACGAGCCCCACAGGGCTGGGCCGGAAGTGTTGGGAAGAGGGGATGAGTGCAGCAACCCGTATGAGCTCTACCAATGACTGCGCACGACAGCCCAGCTCTGCAGTTCACAGCGCACTTCCTCCCATCCCTCGCAAACGACACCGCACACTGCGCCCCTTACTGTCAAGCCAATCGGCAACGCGAACCCTCGGCCGTTCCACCCCGTGCCCCTTTCCCCACCCCTCGTCGCAATCCCACGTGCCCCACACCCACCCCCAGCCCCCGAACACCCAGCCCCCGGCCCCACCCCCGCCCCAGCCCCTTCACCCTCCCCGGCCCCGCCCCCACCTGCAGCGCCAGGTACAGCTTGATGGTGAGGCGGCGGCCCCGGCGCGCCGCCACCTCCTCCCGAGCCGTGCACCTCCCCCAGGCTGTCTTCCCCGGCCAGGCTGCCGCGCGTGGGGGGATCCAGCCGGTGCGGGATCTGGGGGGCAAGCGACGGGGAGCCGAGGGTACCTTGCCTAGTGTGGAAGTGGCCTTGCAATGTTTTTGCACGGCCGGAAGGCTGGAATGCAGGGCCTCGGGTTGGTCAGGGTCCATGGGTGGGTGAGGACCGAGATGCGCGGAGGGGTAACAGGGCCCCTGCCTACCCGGCGAGCCTCCGCTGACCCTGATCTTGCCACGCACGTTGTACAGCCGGTGACATTCCCAGCCCTTGCCTGGCCGCCCTGCGCCCCTCCGCAACGCCCCTCACCAACCCTTGATGAAACCAAGTGGCGCAGCACCTCTCATGCGCGCCCCCCCCCAGCTTTGCTTCCAGGACTTTATACTTCTGCACGTGTCTGATGTCACCCTCCCGTTTCCCGCCCCCACCTGCGCCCGCATGATGAGCCTGTCCGGCGGCTCCACCAGCCTGCCGCCGCCCGGCCCCCCGCCGTGCTCCCGGATGAGCTGCGCCAGGGCCCTGTGCTCCCGCGCCATGGCCTCGTAGTCAAGGTCCTTGCCCTGGGGGGGAGGGGGGCACAGGGCGAGGGGTGAGGGTCGGGTGAGCGGAGCGTTTGCGGCGCAGGGATGTAAACAGCAACAGAAGCCCTAGGAAGGAGACAGCCAAGGCATACACCCGGGCCGACCTCACGTTCGTACGGTACGTTGGCGGCCCTCATGCCGGGAGCGGGTGCCACACGCGGGCGGGCATTGAAGTCCGACCGACCCAAGCCCAACGACCCCTGCTGTCGAGCTCCCTCTTGCCTCAGTGCCCATGAGTGCATCTGTACCGCCCTCTCCCACGAACGCGTCCCACCCTCTCCCCCGCTCACCCTAACCCCCCTTACCTCGGTGAACCCCACCGGGTTGGTGAGCGGGTCTGTGCCCAGGTAGCACACCGCCAGTCGCCCCGTGTCCTCCAGTGCCACCAGGCCGCCCCGCAGGCCGGGCAGCTCCGCAACTGCCAGCGCCACCGGCTGCAGTTCGGCACGTGCCGCCCAGCACAGCGTGGAGGAGCGGTACACCAGCAGCGCGCGGGTGTGGGTGGCCACAAGCAGGTTCTCTGGGGGGCGGTGAGCGCAGAGGGGAGTAACAGGAGCATGAAGATGAAAGTGTGTGATGGGGGTGTGGTTTTGCTTGGCGGTGCACCAGCAGCGCGCGGGTGTGTGTGGGTGGCCACCAGCAGGTTCTGTTGGGGGCGTTGGGTTAGGCGGTATGGAGGTAAGAGGCGGGGGATCGTGGAGTCTGCGAGTGAGCGTGGCGATGAGAAGGGTGGCATGGGGGTAGCAGAGGGGATGGAGGTGTGGGAGGTGTGGTGCAAGGGGCTGAGTTAGGGTGGATGTGATGGTGGGGGTTGGGGTTGGGGCCATTTTAGGAGCTGCACGCACAATGTGCATGCCGCCCAGCGGCGCGGCCTTCGTTCCCGTCCCCGTGCCCACCTGCCCCTCCCGGCGCCTTGGCCCCGGCACTGGGTACGTGACGCAGCAGGCGGGGTGGTACTCGAGGCGCTTCTGGAAGGTGATCTGCCCCGCGGAGGACAGCACGAACAGGTTGTGCTCCCCCAGCACCACGATGTCGGCAGAGTGGCCTGCGGAGAGGGAGGGAGAGGGAAGGGGAAGCGAGACAGAGGGTAAGGGACGAGAGAGGGAGGCGACAGAGGTGCTCTCAAAATGGACAAACTACGCACGTGGGTGGGCGCACCAGGTGCCCAAACGGCGCGCGGACCCTTGTCTCCAAGTGCCACACCATGTACCGGTATACTGCACCCGGGCGCACAGAGCCTTCTCCCTTGCGACTCACTGCTGAGGCCCTGCGAGTAGCGCCCCACGCGGATGTCGATGGCGGCCTCCCCCCAGCACCACGCGCCAATCGGCCTGGAGGGTGGGCGGGGGAGGGGTGTTGCATGGCCGTGGGCAGGGGTGGCCGCTACAGCTGCTGCACCACTCGCACGGACACGTGGCACGGCGCACGAGCTGCATAAGGCTACAGCGGGCAAGGTATCCTGGCCATCTGCCTTGTAACTCTGATCCCAAAACCCATCCCGGCCACACGCCGCCCCCACCACCACACGCCCCCACCCCACCTGCATTTTCTTGGCGGCTGTGGCGGCGGCGGGCGCGGAGGCGCCGTTGGGGCTGGACAGCCCGTTGTGGCCTGGAGCAGCACGGGACCGCACGAGGCGTCAGCACTCACATACGGCAAGGGCACCAGCAAGGCGGACCGCAGGCCTGTCAGCCGTTCAAACAAGGTTGAGAGCAGCGACCAAGGTGCAAGACGTCCCAGCACCCATCACTTACGGCACCCCTTAACCACACCAGGAATGCCCCCCCCCCACCCCTACTTGCCATACCTGTCATACTCACGCGCTGCCGACAAGCACATCCATCCGGCACAGTTGCTCTGCCGCTCCGCGTTCTTGTTTCATACCTCCCCCGATTCAGCCACTCTGCCACTCTGCGGCTACCCCTCCTTCCCCACCCCACCCCAGCGGCCCCGTACCCGCCGTTACTACGGTAGTCCTTTGCTGCCCCTACCCGCTGCCTCCTTGTCGCACTACGTTCTTCCGCATCCCTCCTCTTCCCCGCAACGCCCCCTACCCGCCGCCGCCTTGTCCCCCGACGCCGCCGTGATGACCCTGTAGCGGTACGCCTCCAGCTCCAGGGCCGCAGTGCACGTCACAAACGTGTCTGCCACGTCCACGTAGCTGCACACGGCAGGGCGCGGAGCGGGGCGGGGCAGGGGCAGGGGAAGGGGGAAGGTGAATTGCAGCACCAGGGAAGTCTGGCAAGCACGTTTGGCGCTGGGAGGGCCGCTCGAGACGGTGCGGACGCAAGTCAGGTACGTAAAGCAGAACTGTGGGGGCTTGGAGACGAGAGGGAGGACGGAGGGCCACATGTGGACCGCAGGCAGCGCGTGACAACAGGTGCAAAGAAAAGGGAAAAGGCTCATGGAAGGCGCATCGGCCGGATGGCGAAAGGCGCTTGGCAGGCAGGCGTGTCCGTGTGAACCGTCACACAGTCCGCCCAGAGTCTGCACTGGGGCAGCACTGGGGCAGCAATGCGTGTCCGTCCGTCCAGTCCGCACAGAGTCCGCACTGGGGCAGCAATGCGCGGCTGCTGCGGCGCCTTGTGTTACGAGGCATAATCATTCACAGGAATGCCACTTATATAAACTCACGCGAGCGGCCCCGGCACCAGGAAGTGCGGCAGGTATCGCGTGAAGGCCAGCGCCTCCGCCTCGAAGAAGTACAGCTGGCCGTCGTACGACTGTACGGCAATGTAGTCACAGCCTAGGGGTTGGGTGAGGGAGAAAATAAAGTACTAGCCAAGCGTATCAATGGGGGCGAGCATCATTGGGGGGCGAGGAATCAAGGGCCCATGCGGCGTGTGGAGCCCAAGGTGTGCGACTCCAGGATGCGCTGGGCTGGGTTGGTGGGTGGTGCACAACGCTTAGGACATGAAGAGCAGGACTGTACAGCACGTGAGTTCGGCTCTTGCGTGCCCCCTGGAGTTCCGTTCTCTGCCATGTTTGAGGGCGCACAGGACGCCCTCCTAAGGCTGCACAACGCCACCCTGTCGCTCTTGTTGCAGCAACCAGTGCGACCTGTGCCGGTGGCTGCACAGCCCACTTCCTGTCTTGACCGCATGCACCCTCCCTCCCCTCCCTTCCTGCCCCTTGCACCCCCACCCCAACCCCCACCCCCATCCCCACCCTGCTGACTTCGTAGTCGTCCTACCGCCTAACCCACCCCACCCCAACCTAACCCCTCCCGTCCTCACCCTGCACGCCCCCGAACGGTCCGTAGGTCATGTTGGCTGCCGTGTGCTCCAACCAATGCTCGTACAGCCGAGTGAGCTGCAGGTAGCTGCCGCCGCCCTGCGCAGCCGGGAACATGGTGAACGTGTTAGCGCTTTTACAACCAAGTTGCTACCACATGATTGGACAGGTGTAAGGAGCGAGGTTCGCTCCCAGTATTCAGCCTTTCGGGCGCCATGGTACTAGCGGATCACAGAATGACCCTTGCCGTGGACACGGGCTATGATGTGTTGCGCTTGCGGAGCGCTGAGCGGCCCTCGCCGTGTATTACCAGGTGCGGACTGGCCGTTACCCACCTGTGCTGTCAGGCTATACACCGTCAGCTTGCGGGGGTGCAGCACCGCCAGCTGCAGCGAGCCGGAGCTGGGGGAGGGGGGAAGGGAAGGGGAGGGTAAGGGGGGAGGTGCGAGGGTAAGGAGGCAGGTGGGAGGGTAAGGACCACAGTCGGGGTCACGACACGGGCGAGCGTCAGGGGCGGGGATCTACGACACGGCTCCGCCACAGTGCGGTGCGGCGTCCGCCATGCCTGACACGCCGCAAAGGAGGTGCGTGGAGTTAAAGCCTGCACGGGTCCTCAGTCGCCGTGGTGCTGCCCACACTGCATGGCCCACTACATGGCCCGACCCCGCCCCGCCACAAGCCCAGCGTTGCGCCGCCAACCCGAATGGCGCCGGTCCGCGCTGGGGGCCACGATGCACGGTGCCACCCTGTCCCTACTACTGCTACTGCCACTTTAGCCTGGCGTTACTAGTACTCTGTTCCCGCCCGTCCTCCCCGCGCCCGTCACCATGACGCCTGTGCCTAGCCACCCGCCCAGGCCGCTCCCTCCGCCCCCGCCATCACGCATCGCAGTCGAGCATGCAACCCTTTGCTGTGGGGCTGTGGACCTCGCGCATGGCCACCTCCCTACCCAGCGGCCCTCTTAAGCCGTCCCGGATCCCCTGGTATGTCCCCGCCAGCCCGCTGACCAACCCACATGCACCTCCCGTCACCCGCTGCATGCCACAGCTGCACAAACCTTGCCCCTCACGCTCACTGCGTCTAATTCCCAGCTGTTAGCGGCAGCCACGGCCCCCAACCGCCACCACCCCCACCCTCGTCCTGCCCCGCCCAACCCACCCCGTGACTCCCTGCCCCTGCCCCGTGCCCCCGCCGCCAGCTGCAGGCACGGCCCCTTCAGCTCCGCACCCACGCACTCCAGCCCATCCACCCTGCGAATCATCCCGCCGCCAGCTGCAGGCACGCCCTCCGCCCCAACCCACCCCCACCCGGCCCCCACCCACCCCGTGAACCTCCCCGCCGCCAGCTGCACGCCTCCGCTCCCAACCCACCCCACCCGGCCCCCACCCACCCCGTGAACCTCCCCGCCGCCAGCTGCAGGCACGCCCTCCGCCCCACCCACCCCCACCCGGCCCCCACCCACCCCGTGAACCCCCGCCGCCAGCTGCAGGCACGGTCCCTCCAGCTCCGCCTCCAGCAGCAGGTCCTCGGGCCGGTAGCCCCGCTCCCGGGGGAGGTACACGCGCAGGAAGCCGGAGAAGGAGCCCGTCACGATCTTGGCTGCGGGGGGAAGGGGAGGGGGCGGGATGGGGTTAGCGAAGGGGGAGACTGGGGTGAGGGAGTCAATGTCGTCCGGAGGGGAAGGCCTTGGGGGGATGGAGTGCAGGCATAGGGGAGGAGCAGGGCAGGGGAGGTCACGTGTCGCGCGGCGGCAGGGGGTGGGCGGGTGGGGTGGAGGGTACGGTGCATGCATGGCGTGAAGGGAAGGGAGGAGCAAGGAAGGGGCTACCGTGTTCCTGCTGTGCATCATGTTGGCGGAGGGGTGGGGCGGCAAGAGGCGGGTTTGTGGGACGGGTAGGTGAACGGGTGTGGGCTGGTGGTGGTCCCCTGGTGCAAGGTGACGCGGTGCGGCGGAGTGTGTGATGCGAGGTGAGGAGCGAGAGCCTGGCGGTGCGAGGGCAATCGTTTGCGGCTGCGTGGTTGCGCCGGACAGGGACTAGTAGCCTCGCCTGTGATCAGATTGCTACACTGAGCGTGTTGGTAAAGGGACACACGGTGGCCAATCGCTGGTGGTCGGGGAGGGAGGGAGAATGCAGAATTACAAAGGAGGGCCAGGGAGGGAGGGAGGCAGTTGCAGCCGCGCTGGGACCTGCTTTACCCCCATGCGGGCCCGCCTTCTCCACGCTCGCACTGCCTGGACGACCTATTCGGCGCGTCTAGCCGTTACAAAGGCTGCGTAGCCATGGTTGCTCGCACCTTGCCCGCTGGGGTCGTTGTCCACATTCGCTACCAGCAGGCAGCCCATGTCAAACTCCTCGCCATGTCCGCACTGCGTCTGCCACCAGTCGCGGGCCTTAAACAATGACATGGCTCACAAACTTGTTATGCTGAAGGTTTATTGCTCTAGCGCATGGAGCGCAGAGCGCTCAAGAGAAGCAGCTAACAGCCGGTGCCCAGCGGCATCCGGCTGGTGCTTTCCATCATTCCATAGGTGAGCTTGTAATGATATGCACAGTGTCGTGTTATCATAAGCTCTGCGCGCGAGAGGCTTGCCGATTACGTATATTGCAACCTTCCAACCTGCCTGCGCTGCCCTGTTCAGTGTGCAACGTATACCTAAAAAGATAAGTTGCTTTGCTCAATGCTATTAACAGAAGTGGGAACTACAACATATGGATTGGGAGGCCCTGTTCAAGATTTTGAGGGGCTTCTTGCTGTCGTCGACTTTCGTCGGTGGAACGTGCTGAGGGCGCCATACGCTGTGCTACCAATATATGACGACCTACATAGCAACTTTGGATGCAAAGGCAGGTGGGTTCGCTGGGCACACGTGGTCCTTCGCGAGAGGCCCCTTGGCCAAACTTTCAGGTGCCAAGAACCGTGCAAGGCCCTCCTGCAGGCCGAACCTGAACCTCAGCCCCGATTGAGCCCATACAGCAGCAGAAGCCATGGAAATGTTGCAGTCCAGGCAGGCCAGAGGATGTGCACGCGCCGCTCCGGAAAACTTACCAGCCCAACCATGGGAACACTGGGGCCCCCGGTCTACACCGCACAGGGGCCTGACACCCCGCCTGACACGATCACACAACCCGAGCGATCTCCACTGATCCCCGGTGGCCCCTCGCACCCGCATCAGGCACCAGTGCACATGCTGTAAAGCAGGTATACGGCGGGCAGGGGGGAGCAGCAGCCGTAGGGGAGCAGCAGGCACGACAGTGCACACAAGGTCGCCAGTTCGATTCCCGTATGCCCAACGGTCAACTGGCTCGCCCCTCTGCTCCTCTCTTGGGGAGTGGAGTGTGTTATGAAGCGGTCTTGCGCTTGCGCATCCGCACTTTCTTTCAGCTTCACAATCCGTGATTGGGTGGTGGACCAGTAAGGATCGTATTCCCCCAACTCATGGGCACCAGGGGAAGGGATTTCCCCCGTCATTTACCTCATTTTAGCGCAGCTTGAGTCGCTGACCGCGCAGGAGGAGGCAGGGCTTTGACGCTGCAGCCCAGAGGAGACCTCCCTTGATCCAAAACTCACCAAAACCTTTGTCTGCTGTTGCGACGGCAGTGTGGGAGAGCGGCTGGAAGGTACGCTGCGGGCTCGAGGCGGGCAGCAGGAACAGGGCAGCAGGGCAGGCCTAGCGCGAGGCCCCAAGCAAGCTTAAGCTCCCCAATGAGCGCAAGGTGGCCGAGCCCCAGCCTTGGCCCCAGCACGCTTTGCCATATGCAGCTATGAGTCATTCTGGCTCAGTGATGCCCGCATCAGCACCACGCACGCGCGTCGTAAGCCAATACAACGTACTGCAATTCCATAGCGTGGAAGGGAGTTGCCGCTGATGACAGCTGTGCTCCCAAACCGGCGTGCGACCCCAGTATAGCTCATCTTGCAACTTTCACGTTGCGATTAGCTCGTGTACTGCTGCATGGAGTTGCAGAAGCACCAGGTGGTCACCGAAGGCGTGGCGGTTGGATGGTTTCCGGCCGCAGTAGGCGCTCGGGGACGCTTGCTAGCTGCTGCGTGACACGTACAGCTTCATCGTATTTGCTTTGCTAGTGCCACTTCTAGAGCTGCCGCGAACGTGCTGCTGCGCCCTTGCTGGGGAGCGCCAGTTGCTGATACGCCGCGCCCGGCGGTTGAAGACAGGGGGGAGATGGAAAAGTCCAGCATGGATGCACCCTAGTACACGTGCCTTTTGGCGTAAGATCTTGTTTGCACGTGTGTCATCGCCGTTGACAAAATTATGAAAGCAATAGCATGTCGGACTGCAGTACGTGTTTGGCGGACAGGGCGTCCCGAGGCACGAAGCAAGCCCCCCGTCTCACCGCCTCAGAGCGCCCTAAAACAGCTGCCTGTCAAGGTCTACGTGTTGCATTTGTCGCTTTTACTCTGAAGTATGTAAGCGAGAATGGGTGCGATGCGCGCTAGCGATACGCTGCTGCCGCGGGCGATGGTGCTCGTCGTGCTTCTTGCCCTGGACTCCGCCGCTCAAGCCGGAGCGTACTCGCTCCGCCACGGGAGCATACTGCCGACCATCAACTGCAACAAGCTCGCCTTCTACAAGGTGTGCCGCACTTCCGGTAGCAAGGGGCGCCGCTGTGCCCTGGGCATGGCCACGGCCATCAGTACAACCGCCCAGGCCACGACGAGCGCGGTTTTTCGGCCCGGAGGAGTCGTTGACTTGATGAGCCCGCACGTTGTGCAAACGAAGGTTCTTTGGGGGCGTTCTCCAACGTAGGAGCGAAGAGTTCGCGACGAACAGTTTGCACACGGCCATGCCTCGGGGACAAAAAACAACTAACCGTTTACCAAAACGCAGTAAGATGCGGCAGCACGTCCATGTAGTATTAAAACCTTGCCCGCTGTCAGACGTGCGGCGGCCATTGCATGCGTAGTTAGCACGAGACTTATACGCTGCGCAGCTAGCTGCCGTGCGGTACTGACGGGGGGGAGGGCTTGGACGCGCAGCAACCTCTCCCCTGCTGTGTGCCTGCCAGCAGGGAACAATACTGTATGGAGACACTGTGTAAACATATAAATCCGCACATGCGACCTGCTGCTGGTGTCATGCATGGTTGGTACCGTATCACAAGCATAAGGCTGCTGCAGCTGCGGCCTTGCTGTTTGCCCTCACGAGCAGGAGGCCTGTCCGTGCATAAGCACTTACTTGCTTGCTCCTCCTGCCAACTGCGCATTCCCCCAACTCCGCCTGCGAAACAGTACGACTGACCCGCGTCTCGCTCGCTCCGGGTGAACCACCGCCCACATTTAGGACCCCTGCTGCGTGCCGCAGCCGCAACCCATCCATGCACGCCCTGCAGCCTAGCCACCGCACCTCTCTCCAGTACGTGTGCCCACTCCTTGCCCCCAGACCCACAAGACCGGGTCGACCACCCTGGCCTCCATACTCTGGCGGTTGGCAACCGCCACAGGCATGACGATGTACGGCGACGGCCGGAACGAGCTCCTGATTGGTTACGCGGTGAGTGTGGGAGAGGGGACGAGGGCCCGGCATGCGTGATTACCCATGCATGCAGCCTGATGCAGCCTACGTTGATAGCGCAGGAGAATCAAGACCTGCTGGGTCGCTCGGACATGGTGATCAACCACCTCCGGGTGACGGCGCCCAAGGACTGGCCCTACACCTGCAACATGGCCGCGCTGGACTTCTACACACGTGCCCTGGGCACGGCTGACTACGGCTACGTCACGGTGTTGCGCGAACCCGTGGACAGGTGGGGGCGGGGGGGTGCACGGAAGACCATGGACCTGACGGTGTGCGTGACGGTGGTGGCGGCGGTGTGGGCAGTGGGTAAATGGGAGCTGGGAGGCATATGAGAGTGATGCTGGGTGTGCAGTGCACTGTAATGTCAGCCTGCATCGCGTGCCCGCCCCGGCCGTGGGGGCGTGGGGTGTGTACTGGCAGTCTGGCACCTGCCGCGCCGCAGCAGCCAAGCGGCAGCAGCGCGCTTACAGGCGGTGCTTGAGTTCAACCGCTTGTTTGGTACCGTGCAGCAAAAGGGTAAAGGGTTGGCTGTGCCCTGTGCGCCAGAGCAGCAAACGTGCTTTCAGGCGCAATCCCGCACACGCACATTGACCCCGTTTTGCACTGCTGCTGCTGCTCCTGACGCCGTTGCTGCAGGTACATCTCCCACTTCTACTACTTCACGGAACCCGACGCGCGGAAGGAGGGGTTGAACATCACGCTCCAGGCAGGTGGCTACGTAGGAGCTGGGGGACTGCCGTGCCGCTGCCGCACACAAGCAGCATACGGACCACATGACTCACTGCGGCAACACATGCATACTGTACAGTGAAGTAATCATCAAGGAAGGGGGCCAGGAATTCGTTCCTGGCAAGCACAAGTGGGAGAATATGACGCCTTACTGGTGCGAGATGCAGTGTTGCACATATGCCGCTCGGGGTATGCACCTTCTGCCTTACAACGGGAAAAAGTTATACAGCTCCGTTTCTTGCCGTTTTTTGGCATTTATGACCGCCCCTACTATGCACGACACCAAAGCCGTGCAGGGTGCGAGCAAGCTCGCCCTCCTGCCCCCCTTCCTGCCCGCCCCGCACGCAGGAGCATGTGGCAGGCGGTCAGGGCGGCAACACAATGGCGGCGGAGTTCTCCCTTGCCTCCCTGTCAGATGCCATGGACTTTGTGGCATCAGAGCAGCTGGCCGATGGTGGGTCGCGTTGATCAGGTCGGATTAGCGCCGGCTCTCACGGATTCCATCTTCCGCCCCCCTGCATGCTCTTGCGGGTACGTACACGTGTGACGAATACATGGGGGCTGGGGGCCAGGTGGGGGCCAGGTGGGGCAAACGGCTGGGTGGATGGGGTGCACCAAAGGGCTCCTTCCTGTGTTAATGTATGGCGTTCGGGTCAGTGGGCGAGCCGCAAGACTCCCAACCCGCACTGCCGTGACCCCGTCTTACACGCCGTCCGCCCCACCCGATTATTGCTCACGGTACGCTTCAGCCTGAACCCCCGCCCGCCACACCCCGCCCTGCCACACCCCGCCCACCCCGTCCCACCTCCCACGCACCGCGGCCCTGCTTGCCGCAGGCCTGTTCATCCCCGTTGAGCTGCTGGACTACGGGCTGGCCCTGCTGTCAGCCCACTGCGGCTGGAGCACTGCCCACATGCTGTACGTGCCGGCCAACGCCAACACGGTGGGTGGTGTCCGGCACTGTCAAGCGGGAGGATGAATGTATTCCACATGCAACCAGTTGGGTAGTTAATGATATGTCACACCAAATGCAGCGTCCTGGGCTGGGCAGGCCTAGCTAGGCGCAAAGGTTGGTGTGCGGTACCGTGCCGCAAATGCACATATCCCTTACCTACGTCACCCTGCCCCTGTGTCCAAGTGTCTGTAGTAATAATAGCGATCCTGAGTAGTTTTCGCAGGGCTCGCTCGAGCGGTGGGACGGCCTGCGGCTGCTGCCGCGGCCCTCGGTATCGGAGCTGGCGTCCACCGACCCCGGCCTGCTGTCCGCCATGCAGCAGATCAACACAGTGGACGCACTGCTGTACTCGGCGGCGGTGGCGGCGTTCATCGCCAGGTGCGGGACTGGGGACGTACTGATGGTACGGCACAGCACGTGGGCTGTAGCCTTAGAAGGGTTTAACACGTTGAAAGTAAATGGTCCGGCGTAGCGACATGGCGGCATAGGGCTAGGAGGGGCCGTGCGTGCGTGCAGTTGGGCCTTGGGGGAGGGGCGTAACAAGCGGATGCAAGGGAGGCAGGATGGGTAGCGTTGTAGCAGGATGCGGTGAGGGGAAGGGAGGGGAAGGGAGGGGAGGCACAAACGCATACTACCGAGCAGAGTGGGTGGCGGTGTGGGGATTGGCGGTACGGGTGCCGGTAAGGGCAGGTGGGTGGGGTGGGGGCGCATGTGGGGGCAGGTGGGGCCGTGCAGTTGGATGGTCGGTTAAACACAGTTAGTCACAGGCTGCATGGGTGACAGTGACAGGGGCGTGCGGCATTCCCGACGCAGGCTGTCCCCCGGCAGCGCGGCTGCGGGCGCGGGTGTGCTGCGGCGCGCGCGGTGCGGCTGACGGCGGCCCTGTCGCAGCTGCAGGCGGCGTGCGGCGGTGGGAGCGGGGACACAGGGGCAGCAGCGGGTAGGAAGCCGGCAAGGGGCAGCAGCAAGGGGGAACACGAGGAGCGAGACCGGCGGCTGGCAGCCCTGTGCGCCTGGTACACAGGCCAGAACACAAGCATGACCGAACCAGAAATGATTACAATTGCGGAGGAGTACGGCAGCATGTTCGACGAGCCATCGCTGTCGTTCTACCACATGCTGGCGGGGGTGCGGCTGGGGGGTGCGGAGGCAGGGGCGGTAGCAGCTGCTGGTACCACCACCAGCACCACCACCTCCGCTGAGCTGCAGGCGGCTGTGTCCCGATGGCTGGAGCACCACGCCAGGGCGGGCTTCGACCACCTGGTGCTGTGTGTGGACGGGCTGGACGAGCGGCGTGTTGAGGTCGTACGGCGGGCGGCGCATGCCGTACTGGCGGGCGGGGGCGGCGGGAAGGCGACTGGCGACGCGGCACGTGCCCGCAACCGCTACGTGGGTACGACGTACGGCGTGGTCCGGTGCAGGGACGTAGAGGCAGCAGGCAGCACAGCGAAAGGCCCCCGCAAGGACCTAGCTGCCGCACGAACGTCGCCGCTGTTGGAACTCACCAGAGGCGGCAAAGCAGGCGGTGGCGGCGCCTCGGCCTTTGCCCGGCTTGTGTCCCGCGCGCGCTGGTCCGTCCTGCTGCCGGACGTACGGCATTACGTACGCGCCACCCGTGGTACGGCTCGCTCGGTGCTGCTGTCGCTGGAGGCGGCGCTCCCGGACGCTGGGGCGCTGTGCCTCCCCGTGGTGCCGTGGGGGGAGGCGTGCAGGCCCGGCAGCACATCCGGCCGCACCTGCACCGCCCTGCCACGTGCCGTGCGTGCCGCCGACTGCGTGCGGCTGGCCGCCATGCCCAGCCTGGGGTACGGCAGGCTGTACACGTCGGGGGGAGGAGCTGCGGCCCGGTACGGAGGCGTATACGGAGGCGTACGGCATTGAAGACGAGCGCGGCAGCAAAGGCAGGCCGCAGCACGCTCTGAGGGCCCTGATGAAGGACGGAAGCCACAGGGCCGGTGACCAGGAGGGGGGGCGGATGCGGCAGAAGGAAGGGGACCCGGCGGGATCTGGCGCGGGTGCGTCTGGGTCAGGGGAGAGGCGGCCGTGGTCCTGCGGCAGCAGCACCGGCTGGGCGGCAGCTGCCCAGCCGAGCAGAGGTGGAGGGCGCAGGTGTGTCTGTGGAGGAGTGTGCTGCTCGCATTCTGATGCTGGCGCGCAAGTAGATGTGGTGTAAAGATTGTTTTTGCGATGTACTGTACGGGAGCAAGCTGGATGTACGGCAGACGTTCCGGAGGATACGGCAAGCACCGTTAGCATGCATTGCCATGCAAGGTAGTGTTGTTGTTTGGGAAAACGCAGGGCGCATGAAGGCATGGTTGGCAGGGGACCTTACGACGCATGCAGCTTATGGTGCACCTCTACGTCGGCCAAGGGGATACCCCGCCATAGCGATCATGCCGTAGCCGGTCCACTATGACCTGATGTCGCTAGCTATTAGTCTTCGCTGACTGTCAGTGGTGGTGTGGCGGGCCAGGATGGACGGTAGCGGAGCGCCTTTGACTGTGGTCACCCTACCCAAGCACGCACGTTGGGCGTATCATAGGCTCAATGCATGCCCATCGATCCCCTGATGTAGCATAGACCACAGAGCAAACGGCGCACCATCTGCATGGGGGAGGAGCGGAGTTTCGGCCTGAGATGTCATGGAGGCAGCTCCAGTTGCTCTTGCTGCGTGCCTTGATGACATGACGGTATGGCACAGTGTATCCTTGACCAGCTGCGAGGCGCGTGTATATACCCGTCGTGGCGACCCGTGGCAACCCAGCCCCGTCCTGCACATCTTTGTTTGCACGTTTTATTTGCATGGTCGTCTCTCCTGCTTTCCGGGCGTGCCTCTCTTGGGGCGTGTTACGGTAACATGTACTAAAGCGTAGCTGTGTCTGTAACCGTGTGTGGTGGACGTTCCTTTAGGGCTGGGCGTGTGGGCGGCCCTGGCTGGGTCGCTAGGGCTGGGGCCGAGAGCCCTCGCTGTGGGCGGGTGGCGCTCCGTTTCAGTGCACGTGCGGGCCTGGAGAGTTGCGGCGCATTGGCACGTGCGTTCACAGCAGTGCTTTTACTGTCAGCATGCATGCCGTACAGCAGTGCCTCGCTGACGCCTGTCGATCACAGCACCTTGTGCCATGGTGCAAACACTTGGCTGAGTGTCGCAGGGTTGCCCAGTGCCTCGGCGCTGGGCGCGCCATACGGTATCCCGTCTACATGCGGGCCTGGGGAGTTGCAGCGTGTGATGAGTACTTGCAGTGCTGCGCATGGCTTCCTATGGCAAGCGCACGTGCCCTGCAGTGCCCTGCGGATGCCTGTCGGGCGCAGCGTATTGTGCGCATGGAGGTGTGGTGCAGGTATTTGGCGCTATGTAGCAGGGTCGCCCAATGCACCGTAGCTGCTTTGCCAGCTAGGTATTCGACGGATGTGAAGGCCCCCTGCTGGCGCACCACGGCACAGCCGGCATGCGCAAGAGGCACAGGAAGCAAGCTGTGCAGAACGTTGCTTGATTTGCTGCAGCTAGCACGCCCTTAGCTTGCATCTGCGCAACGTGCTGTTCGCCGTACACGTTGCGTTTCAAGGTTACGGAACCCCTCTGCCGTCCTTGCCGGGAATGCTGGAGGCCTTCTGGTGTTTGCTGCGTTGCCGGGAATTTTGTCGTACACCCGTACGACAGCCAAAGCTGCAGTGTAACGCAAACAATTGTCCAAAGTGGCATCCGGCGTACGACAAAATTTATAGCACAGTGGTAGTGCGTTCCCAGCGTACTCGTACGGACATACACATGCGTGCCCGTGCCTGCGATTCAGGGAAAAGGCATCTGCCCTCCGGCCTGCGACGCGAACACATTACACCTGGCCACGTGCCCATGTGCAGCACCCATTCTTTACCTCCCTGACCTTGCTCTCGTCGTGCCTAGGAGAGCGCCCCTGGTTTTGGCCCTTCTTGAACCGGTATACCGCCATACCATGTGTTCACGGTGTCAGCAATGCTCCTCATGGTGGAGGCCACATGGTCGTGGATCACGTCAACCGGTACGGGCCAGGAGGCCAGGCAGAGCAGAGACGGAGCATACCGTACACAATTCAAAGCGACATCAAATGAAATGGTATGATGACAGCAAGGAGATGCTGTGGCGGTTAGCAGTTGGTGGAGCACTGCGACAATGGGGGCCGCCAGCAGCCTGCAGCAACGCAGCAGGCAGCTTCGCTTATGCGTGCCCCTGTTGCGGGCTTGCGCGCCACGGTACGGTAATCCATGCGGCCCGCACAGAAATGTTTCCGAAGATGTGAGGTCGTACTAGTCATGCGTAAGCACGGAGAGCATTACACAGGGGACATGCACCTCAGATGCAAGCACCACTTGGTTAGTCATTCGTCCCCCGAGCACCGGAAAGTATGGATCCGGGGATGGTTTGGATGGAAGTGGCAGGATGCACTGTCAGTCATCGAACAGGGGCGGTGAGAAGCACTCAATACGGTACTCAACAGCATCCAAACAGAGTGCGTGGTTCTATGGCACGTGTTGAGACGTGGTGGAGTTTCGGTCGCGCCTGCGGGCGACCCTGCGGGGCCTTGCAGCAGGGGCCAGCGCACGGGACGGAAAAGCGTGCCTGCTGACCGTCTGGTCCTTGAGTGTTGCATCTGAGTGTGTGGCAGAGCGGCGATTGACGCCTGAGGTGCTTAGCATGTGCCGATCACGAGTACCGTACCGGTCCGGCATTGGGGCCGCAAACACGTTCTGGAGGTATTTCGTTTCGAGGGGTGGACCAGTAATACTAGTGAAGAAGTCAGAACAGGGACCGATAGTGAGTACAGGCGGAGAATGCAGGAGTTTTTACAAGTGCCCCGAGAACCTTCACTGCCTTCTCACAGCTGCACGTAAACAAGAGTGTAAGCTTGCAATGTTGCTCCCAATAAGTGAGAAGGTCTTGTCGTCCAGCTGTGGTCAACACAGTGTGGTGGCCATCAGGTGCTGGCCTTCCCGTAGTCCCCCCTGGTGCCGCTGCCCCATAGCTGGCATCTTTCGCCAGACCAGTGCATTGCATCTGATTGATCGGTGACACGCAAGCCCAGCTCCATGTGCAGGCCGCATGCGCAGCGGGTGCCCCCAGGCAGGGTGCGGGGACCAGCCTGGTGCTCCCCGGCGTGCCAGTACGGCACGTGCGTCACAGCCACTGGGCGATTTGAGGTCTGTTAATGCATCCCGGGCATGCGTATGGCCATTAACAGGGCTAAGCGGGGACACGCAAGCCCAGCTCCATGTGCAGGCCGCATGCGCAGCGGGTGCCCACAGGCCGGGTGCGGGGACCAGCTTGGTGCTCCCCGGCGTGCCAGTACGGCACGTGCGGCACGGCCACTGGGCGGTTTGAGGTCTGTTAATGCATCCCAGGCATGCGTATGGCCATTAACAGGGCTAAGAGGGGACACGCAAGCCCAGCTCCATGTGCAGGCCGCATGCGCAGCGGGTGCCCCCAGGCAGGGTGCGGGGACCAGCCTGGTGCTCCCGGCGTGCCAGTACGGCACGTGCGGCACGGCCACTGGGCGGTTTGAGGTCTGTTAATGCATCCCGGGCATGCGTATGGCCAATAACAGGGCTAAGCGGGGACACGCAAGCCCAGCTCCATGTGCAGGCCGCATGCGCAGCGGGTGCCCCCAGGCAGGGTGCGGGGACCAGCTTGGTGCTCCCCGGCGTGCCAGTACGGCACGTGCGGCACGGCCACTGGGCGGTTTGAGGTCTGTTAATGCATCCCGGGCATGCGTATGGCCATTAACAGGGCTAAGCGGGGACACGCAAGCCCAGCTCCATGTGCAGGCCGCATGCGTAGCGGGTGCCCCAGGCAGGGTGCGGGACCAGCCTGGTGCTCCCCGGCGTGCCAGTACGGCACGTGCGGCACGGCCACTGGGCGGTTTGAGGTCTGTTAATGCATCCCGGGCATGCGTATGGCCAATAACAGGGCTAAGCAGGGACACGCAAGCCCAGCTCCATGTGCAGGCCGCATGCGCAGCGGGTGCCCCCAGGTGGGCGGGGACCAGCTTGGTGCTTCCCGGCGTGCCAGTACGGCACGTGCGGCACGGCCACTGGGCGGTTTGAGGTCTGTTAATGCATCCCAGGCATGCGTATGGCCATTAACAGGGCTAGAGGGGACACGCAAGCCCAGCTCCATGTGCAGGCCGCATGCGCAGCGGGTGCCCCAGGCAGGGTGCGGGGACCAGCCTGGTGCTCCCCGGCGTGCCAGTACGGCACGTGCGGCACGGCCACTGGGCGGTTTGAGGTCTGTTAATGCATCCCGGCATGCGTATGGCCAATAACAGGGCTAAGCGGGGACACGCAAGCCCAGCTCCATGTGCAGGCCGCATGCGCAGCGGGTGCCCCAGGCAGGGTGCGGGGACCAGCTTGGTGCTCCCCGGCGTGCCAGTACGGCACGTGCGGCACGGCCACTGGGCGGTTTGAGGTCTGTTAATGCATCCCGGCATGCGTATGGCCATTAACAGGGCTAAGCGGGGACACGCAAGCCCAGCTCCATGTGCAGGCCGCATGCGTAGCGGGTGCCCCCAGGCAGGGTGCGGGGACCAGCCTGGTGCTCCCCGGCGTGCCAGTACGGCACGTGCGGCACGGCCACTGGGCGGTTTGAGGTCTGTTAATGCATCCCGGGCATGCGTATGGCCAATAACAGGGCTAAGCAGGGACACGCAAGCCCAGCTCCATGTGCAGGCCGCATGCGCAGCGGGTGCCCCCAGGCAGGGTGCGGGGACCAGCTTGGTGCTCCCCGGCGTGCCAGTACGGCACGTGCGGCACGGCCACTGGGCGGTTTGAGGTCTGTTAATGCATCCCGGGCATGCGTATGGCCATTAACAGGGCTAAGCGGGGACACGCAAGCCCAGCTCCATGTGCAGGCCGCATGCGCAGCGGGTGCCCCCACGCAGGGTGCGGGGACCAGCCTGGTGCTCCCCGGCGTGCCAGTACGGCACGTGCGGCACGGCCACAGGGCGGTTTGAGGTCTGTTAATGCATCCCGGGCATGCGCCGGCCGAGGGCTAAGGGGACACGCAAGCCCAGCTCCATGTGCAGGCCGCATGCGCAGCGGGTGCCCCAGGCAGGGTGCGGGGACCAGCTTGGTGCTCCCCGGCGTGCCAGTACGGCACGTGCGGCACGGCCACTGGGCGGTTTGAGGTCTGTTAATGCATCCCGGGCATGCGTATGGCCATTAACAGGGCTAAGCGGGGACACGCAAGCCCAGCTCCATGTGCAGGCCGCATGCGCAGCGGGTGCCCCCAGGCAGGGTGCGGGGACCAGCTTGGTGCTCCCCGGCGTGCCAGTACGGCACGTGCGGCACGGCCACTGGGCGGTTTGAGGTCTGTTAATGCATCCGGGCATGCGTATGGCCATTAACAGGGCTAAGCGGGGACACGCAAGCCCAGCTCCATGTGCAGGCCGCATGCGCAGCGGGTGCCCCCAGGCAGGGTGCGGGGACCAGCTTGGTGTTCCCGGCGTGCCAGTACGGCACGTGCGGCACGGCCACTGGGCGGTTTGAGGTCTGTTAATGCATCCCGGCATGCGTATGGCCATTAACAGGGCTAAGCGGGGACACGCAAGCCCAGCTCCATGTGCAGGCCGCATGCGTAGCGGGTGCCCCCAGGCAGGGTGCGGGGACCAGCCTGGTGCTCCCCGGCGTGCCAGTACGGCACGTGCGGCACGGCCACTGGGCGGTTTGAGGTCTGTTAATGCATCCCGGCATGCGTATGGCCATTAACAGGGCTAAGCAGGGACACGCAAGCCCAGCTCCATGTGCAGGCCGCATGCGCAGCGGGTGCCCCCAGGCAGGGTGCGGGGACCAGCTTGGTGCTCCCGGCGTGCCAGTACGGCACGTGCGGCACGGCCACTGGGCGGTTTGAGGTCTGTTAATGCATCCCGGGCATGCGTATGGCCATTAACAGGGCTAGACGGGGACACGCAAGCCCAGCTCCATGTGCAGGCCGCATGCGCAGCGGGTGCCCCAGGCAGGGTGCGGGGACCAGCTTGGTGCTCCCCGGCGTGCCAGTACGGCACGTGCGGCACGGCCACTGGGCGGTTTGAGGTCTGTTAATGCATCCCGAGCATGCGTATGGCCATTAACAGGGCTAAGCGGGGACACGCAAGCCCAGCTCCATGTGCAGGCCGCATGCGCAGCGGGTGCTCCCACGCCGGTGCGGGACCAGCCTGGTGCTCCCGGCGTGCCAGTACGGCACGTGCGGCACGGCCACTGGGCGGTTTGAGGTCTGTTAATGCATCCCGGGCATGCGTATGGCCATTAACAGGGCTAAGCGGGGACACGCAAGCCCAGCTCCATGTGCAGGCCGCATGCGCAGCGGGTGCCCCAGGCAGGGTACGGGGACCAGCTTGCTCCCCGGCGTGCCAGTACGGCACGTGCGGCACGGCCACTGGGCGGTTTGAGGTCTGTTAATGCATCCCGGCATGCGTATGGCCATTAAGAGGGCTAAGCGGGGACACGCAAGCCCAGCTCCATGTGCAGGCCGCATGCGCAGCGGGTGCCCCAGGCAGGGTGCGGGGACCAGCTTGGTGCTCCCCGGCGTGCCAGTACGGCACGTGCGGCACGGCCACTGGGCGGTTTGAGGTCTGTTAATGCATCCCGGGCATGCGTATGGCCATTAACAGGGCTAAGCGGGGACACGCAAGCCCAGCTCCATGTGCAGGCCGCATGCGTAGCGGGTGCCCCCAGGCAGGGTGCGGGGACCAGCCTGGTGTTCCCGGCGTGCCAGTACGGCACGTGCGGCACGGCCACTGGGCGGTTTGAGGTCTGTTAATGCATCCGGGCATGCGTATGGCCATTAACAGGGCTAAGCAGGGACACGCAAGCCCAGCTCCATGTGCAGGCCGCATGCGCAGCGGGTGCCCCAGGCAGGGTGCGGGGACCAGCTTGGTGTTCCCGGCGTGCCAGTACGGCACGTGCGGCACGGCCACTGGGCGGTTTGAGGTCTGTTAATGCATCCCGGGCATGCGTATGGCCATTAACAGGGCTAGACGGGGACACGCAAGCCCAGCTCCATGTGCAGGCCGCATGCGCAGCGGGTGCCCCCAGGCAGGGTGCGGGGACCAGCTTGGTGTTCCCGGCGTGCCAGTACGGCACGTGCGGCACGGCCACTGGGCGGTTTGAGGTCTGTTAATGCATCCCGAGCATGCGTATGGCCATTAACAGGGCTAAGCGGGGACACGCAAGCCCAGCTCCATGTGCAGGCCGCATGCGCAGCGGGTGCTCCCACGCCGGGTGCGGGGACCAGCCTGGTGCTCCCCGGCGTGCCAGTACGGCACGTGCGGCACGGCCACTGGGCGGTTTGAGGTCTGTTAATGCATCCCGGCATGCGTATGGCCATTAACAGGGCTAAGCGGGGACACGCAAGCCCAGCTCCATGTGCAGGCCGCATGCGCAGCGGGTGCCCCAGGCAGGGTACGGGGACCAGCTTGGTGCTCCCGGCGTGCCAGTACGGCACGTGCGGCACGGCCACTGGGCGGTTTGAGGTCTGTTAATGCATCCCGGGCATGCGTATGGCCATTAACAGGGCTAAGCGGGGACACGCAAGCCCAGCTCCATGTGCAGGCCGCATGCGCAGCGGGTGCCCCCAGGCAGGGTGCGGGGACCAGCTTGGTGCTCCCCGGCGTGCCAGTACGGCACGTGCGGCACGGCCACTGGGCGGTTTGAGGTCTGTTAATGCATCCCGGGCATGCGTATGGCCATTAACAGGGCTAAGCGGGGACACGCAAGCCCAGCTCCATGTGCAGGCCGCATGCGCAGCGGGTGCCCCCAGGCAGGGTACAGGGACCAGCTTGGTGCTCCCGGCGTGCCAGTACGGCACGTGCGGCACGGCCACTGGGCGGTTTGAGGTCTGTTAATGCATCCGGGCATGCGTATGGCCATTAACAGGGCTAAGCGGGGACACGCAAGCCCAGCTCCATGTGCAGGCCGCATGCGCAGCGGGTGCCCCCAGGCAGGGTGCGGGGACCAGCCTGGTGCTCCCCGGCGTGCCAGTACGGCACGTGCGGCACGGCCACTGGGCGGTTTGAGGTCTGTTAATGCATCCCGGCATGCGTATGGCCAATAACAGGGCTAAGCGGGGACACGCAAGCCCAGCTCCATGTGCAGGCCGCATGCGCAGCGGGTGCCCCCAGGCAGGGTGCGGGGACCAGCCTGGTGCTCCCCGGCGTGCCAGTACGGCACGTGCGGCACGGCCACTGGGCGGTTTGAGGTCTGTTAATGCATCCCGGGCATGCGTATGGCCATTAACAGGGCTAAGCGGGGACACGCAAGCCCAGCTCCATGTGCAGGCCGCATGCGCAGCGGGTGCCCCCAGGCAGGGTGCGGGACCAGCCTGGTGCTCCCGGCGTGCCAGTACGGCACGTGCGGCACGGCCACTGGGCGGTTTGAGGTCTGTTAATGCATCCCGGGCATGCGTATGGCCAATAACAGGGCTAAGCGGGGACACGCAAGCCCAGCTCCATGTGCAGGCCGCATGCGCAGCGGGTGCCCCCAGGCAGGGTGCGGGGACCAGCCTGGTGCTCCCCGGCGTGCCAGTACGGCACGTGCGGCACGGCCACTGGGCGGTTTGAGGTCTGTTAATGCATCCCGAGCATGCGTATGGCCATTAACAGGGCTAAGAGGGGACACGCAAGCCCAGCTCCATGTGCAGGCCGCATGCGCAGCTGGTGCTCCCACCGGTGCGGGGACCAGCCTGGTGCCCCCGGCGTGCCAGTACGGCACGTGCGGCACGGCCACTGGGCGGTTTGAGGTCTGTTAATGCATCCCGGGCATGCGTATGGCCATTAACAGGGCTAAGCGGGGACACGCAAGCCCAGCTCCATGTGCAGGCCGCATGCGCAGCGGGTGCCCCCAGGCAGGGTGCGGGGACCAGCTTGGTGCTCCCGGCGTGCCAGTACGGCACGTGCGGCACGGCCACTGGGCGGTTTGAGGTCTGTTAATGCATCCCGGGCATGCGTATGGCCATTAACAGGGCTAAGCGGGGACACGCAAGCCCAGCTCCATGTGCAGGCCGCATGCGCAGCGGGTGCCCCCAGGCAGGGTGCGGGGACCAGCCTGGTGCTCCCCGGCGTGCCAGTACGGCACGTGCGGCACGGCCACTGGGCGGTTTGAGGTCTGTTAATGCATCCCGGGCATGCGTATGGCCATTAACAGGGCTAAGCGGGGACACGCAAGCCCAGCTCCATGTGCAGGCCGCATGCGCAGCGGGTGCCCCCACGCCGGGTGCGGGGACCAGCCTGGTGCTCCCCGGCGTGCCAGTACGGCACGTGCGGCACGGCCACTGGGCGGTTTGAGGTCTGTTAATGCATCCCAGGCATGCGTATGGCCATTAACAGGGCTAAGCGGGGACACGCAAGCCCAGCTCCATGTGCAGGCCGCATGCGCAGCGGTGCCCCCAGGCAGGGTACGGGACCAGCTTGGTGCTCCCCGGCGTGCCAGTACGGCACGTGCGGCACGGCCACTGGGCGGTTTGAGGTCTGTTAATGCATCCCGAGCATGCGTATGGCCATTAACAGGGCTAAGCGGGGACACGCAAGCCCAGCTCCATGTGCAGGCCGCATGCGCAGCGGGTGCCCCAGGCAGGGTGCGGGGACCAGCTTGGTGTTCCCCGGCGTGCCAGTACGGCACGTGCGGCACGGCCACTGGGCGGTTTGAGGTCTGTTAATGCATCCCGGCATGCGTATGGCCATTAACAGGGCTAAGCGGGGACACGCAAGCCCAGCTCCATGTGCAGGCCGCATGCAGCTGGTGCCCCCAGGCAGGGTGCGGGGACCAGCTTGGTGTTCCCCGGCGTGCCAGTACGGCACGTGCGGCACGGCCACTGGGCGGTTTGAGGTCTGTTAATGCATCCCGGCATGCGTATGGCCATTAACAGGGCTAAGGGGACACGCAAGCCCAGCTCCATGTGCAGGCCGCATGCGCAGCGGGTGCCCCACGCAGGGTGCGGGGACCAGCCTGGTGTTCCCGGCGTGCCAGTACGGCACGTGCGGCACGGCCACTGGGCGGTTTGAGGTCTGTTAATGCATCCCGGCATGCGTATGGCCATTAACAGGGCTAAGCGGGGACACGCAAGCCCAGCTCCATGTGCAGGCCGCATGCGCAGCGGGTGCCCCCAGGCAGTGTGGGGACCAGCCTGGTGCTCCCCGGCGTGCCAGTACGGCACGCGGCACGGCCACTGGGCGGTTTGAGGTCTGTTAATGCATCCCGGGCATGCGTATGGCCATTAACAGGGCTAAGCGGGGACACGCAAGCCCAGCTCCATGTGCAGGCCGCATGCGCAGCGGGTGCCCCCAGGCAGGGTACGGGGACCAGCTTGTGTTCCCCGGCGTGCCAGTACGGCACGTGCGGCACGGCCACTGGGCGGTTTGAGGTCTGTTAATGCATCCCGGGCATGCGTATGGCCATTAACAGGGCTAAGCGGGGACATGCAAGCCCAGCTCCATGTGCAGGCCGTATGCAGCGGGTGCCCCCAGGCAGGGTGCGGGGACCAGCCTGGTGCTTCCGGCGTGCCAGTACGGCACGTGCGGCACGGCCACTGGGCGGTTTGAGGTCTGTTAATGCATCCCGGCATGCGTATGGCCATTAACAGGGCTAAGCGGGGACACGCAAGCCCAGCTCCATGTGCAGGCCGCATGCGCAGCGGGTGCCCCCAGGCAGGGTGCGGGGACCAGCCTGGTGCTCCCCGGCGTGCCAGTACGGCACGTGCGGCACGGCCACTGGGCGGTTTGAGGTCTGTTAATGCATCCCGGGCATGCGTATGGCCATTAACAGGGCTAAGCGGGGACACGCAAGCCCAGCTCCATGTGCAGGCCGCATGCGCAGCGGGTGCCCCAGGCAGGGGTGGGGACCAGCCTGGTGCTCCCGGCGTGCCAGTACGGCACGTGCGGCACGGCCACTGGGCGGTTTGAGGTCTGTTAATGCATCCCGGCATGCGTATGGCCATTAACAGGGCTAAGCGGGGACACGCAAGCCCAGCTCCATGTGCAGGCCGCATGCGCAGCGGGTGCCCCCAGGCAGGGTGCGGGGACCAGCTTGGTGCTCCCCGGCGTGCCAGTACGGCACGTGCGGCACGGCCACTGGGCGGTTTGAGGTCTGTTAATGCATCCCGGGCATGCGTATGGCCATTAACAGGGCTAAGCGGGGACACGCAAGCCCAGCTCCATGTGCAGGCCGCATGCGCAGCTGGTGCCCCCAGGCAGGGTGCGGGGACCAGCCTGGTGCTTCCCGGCGTGCCAGTACGGCACGTGCGGCACGGCCACTGGGCGGTTTGAGGTCTGTTAATGCATCCCGGCATGCGTATGGCCATTAACAGGGCTAAGCGGGGACACGCAAGCCCAGCTCCATGTGCAGGCCGCATGCGCAGCGGGTGCCCCCAGGCAGGGTGCGGGGACCAGCCTGGTGCTCCCGGCGTGCCAGTACGGCACGTGCGGCACGGCCACTGGGCGGTTTGAGGTCTGTTAATGCATCCCGGGCATGCGTATGGCCATTAACAGGGCTAAGCGGGGACACGCAAGCCCAGCTCCATGTGCAGGCCGCATGCGCAGCAGGTGCCCCCACGCAGGGTGCGGGACCAGCCTGGTGTTCCCCGGCGTGCCAGTACGGCACGTGCGGCACGGCCACTGGGCGGTTTGAGGTCTGTTAATGCATCCGGGCATGCGTATGGCCATTAACAGGGCTAAGCGGGGACACGCAAGCCCAGCTCCATGTGCAGGCCGCATGCGCAGCTGGTGCCCCCAGGCAGGGTGCGGGGACCAGCTTGGTGTTCCCCGGCGTGCCAGTACGGCACGTGCGGCACGGCCACTGGGCGGTTTGAGGTCTGTTAATGCATCCCGAGCATGCGTATGGCCATTAACAGGGCTAAGCGGGGACACGCAAGCCCAGCTCCATGTGCAGGCCGCATGCGCAGCGGGTGCCCCCAGGCAGGGTGCGGGGACCAGCTTGGTTCCCCGGCGTGCCAGTACGGCACGTGCGGCACGGCCACTGGGCGGTTTGAGGTCTGTTAATGCATCCCGGCATGCGTATGGCCATTAACAGGGCTAAGCGGGGACACGCAAGCCCAGCTCCATGTGCAGGCCGCATGCGCAGCGGGTGCCCCCAGGCAGGGTGCGGGGACCAGCTTGGTGCTCCCCGGCGTGCCAGTACGGCACGTGCGGCACGGCCACTGGGCGGTTTGAGGTCTGTTAATGCATCCCGGGCATGCGTATGGCCATTAACAGGGCTAAGCGGGGACACGCAAGCCCAGCTCCATGTGCAGGCCGCATGCAGCTGGTGCCCCCAGGCAGGGTGCGGGGACCAGCCTGGTGCTCCCCGGCGTGCCAGTACGGCACGTGCGGCACGGCCACTGGGCGGTTTGAGGTCTGTTAATGCATCCCAGGCATGCGTATGGCCATTAACAGGGCTAAGCGGGGACACGCAAGCCCAGCTCCATGTGCAGGCCGCATGCGCAGCTGGTGCCCCCAGGCAGGGTGCGGGACCAGCCTGGTGTTCCCCGGCGTGCCAGTACGGCACGTGCGGCACGGCCACTGGGCGGTTTGAGGTCTGTTAATGCATCCCGGGCATGCGTATGGCCATTAACAGGGCTAAGCGGGGACACGCAAGCCCAGCTCCATGTGCAGGCCGCATGCGCAGCGGGTGCCCCAGGCAGGGTGCGGGACCAGCCTGGTGCTCCCGGCGTGCCAGTACGGCACGTGCGGCACGGCCACTGGGCGGTTTGAGGTCTGTTAATGCATCCCGGCATGCGTATGGCCATTAACAGGGCTAAGCGGGGACACGCAAGCCCAGCTCCATGTGCAGGCCGCATGCGCAGCGGGTGCCCCCAGGCAGGGTGCGGGGACCAGCCTGGTGCTCCCGGCGTGCCAGTACGGCACGTGCGGCACGGCCACTGGGCGGTTTGAGGTCTGTTAATGCATCCCGGGCATGCGTATGGCCATTAACAGGGCTAAGCGGGGACACGCAAGCCCAGCTCCATGTGCAGGCCGCATGCGCAGCGGGTGCCCCCAGGCAGGGTGCGGGACCAGCCTGGTGTTCCCCGGCGTGCCAGTACGGCACGTGCGGCACGGCCACTGGGCGGTTTGAGGTCTGTTAATGCATCCCGGGCATGCGTATGGCCATTAACAGGGCTAAGGGGACACGCAAGCCCAGCTCCATGTGCAGGCCGCATGCGCAGCGGGTGCCCCCAGGCAGGGTGCGGGGACCAGCTTGGTGTTCCCCGGCGTGCCAGTACGGCACGTGCGGCACGGCCACTGGGCGGTTTGAGGTCTGTTAATGCATCCCGGCATGCGTATGGCCATTAACAGGGCTAAGCGGGGACACGCAAGCCCAGCTCCATGTGCAGGCCGCATGCGCAGCGGGTGCCCCCAGGCAGGGTGCGGGACCAGCTTGGTGTTCCCGGCGTGCCAGTACGGCACGTGCGGCACGGCCACTGGGCGGTTTGAGGTCTGTTAATGCATCCCGGCATGCGTATGGCCATTAACAGGGCTAAGCGGGGACACGCAAGCCCAGCTCCATGTGCAGGCCGCATGCGCAGCGGTGCCCCCAGGCAGGGTGCGGGGACCAGCTTGGTGTTCCCGGCGTGCCAGTACGGCACGTGCGGCACGGCCACTGGGCGGTTTGAGGTCTGTTAATGCATCCCGGGCATGCGTATGGCCATTAACAGGGCTAAGCGGGGACACGCAAGCCCAGCTCCATGTGCAGGCCGCATGCGCAGCGGGTGCCCCAGGCAGGGTGCGGGGACCAGCTTGGTTTCCCCGGCGTGCCAGTACGGCACGTGCGGCACGGCCACTGGGCGGTTTGAGGTCTGTTAATGCATCCCGGCATGCGTATGGCCATTAACAGGGCTAAGCGGGGACACGCAAGCCCAGCTCCATGTGCAGGCCGCATGCGCAGCGGGTGCCCCAGGCAGGGTGCGGGGACCAGCTTGGTGTTCCCCGGCGTGCCAGTACGGCACGTGCGGCACGGCCACTGGGCGGTTTGAGGTCTGTTAATGCATCCCGGCATGCGTATGGCCATTAACAGGGCTAAGCGGGGACACGCAAGCCCAGCTCCATGTGCAGGCCGCATGCGCAGCGGTGCCCCCAGGCAGGGTGCGGGGACCAGCTTGGTTCCCCGGCGTGCCAGTACGGCACGTGCGGCACGGCCACTGGGCGGTTTGAGGTCTGTTAATGCATCCCGGCATGCGTATGGCCATTAACAGGGCTAAGCGGGGACACGCAAGCCCAGCTCCATGTGCAGGCCGCATGCGCAGCGGGTGCCCCCAGGCAGGGTGGGACCAGCCTGGTGTTCCCCGGCGTGCCAGTACGGCACGTGCGGCACGGCCACTGGGCGGTTTGAGGTCTGTTAATGCATCCCGGCATGCGTATGGCCATTAACAGGGCTAAGCGGGGACACGCAAGCCCAGCTCCATGCAGGCCGCGCGCAGCTGGTGCCCCAGGCAGGGTGCGGGGACCAGCTTGGTGCTCCCCGGCGTGCCAGTACGGCACGTGCGGCACGGCCACTGGGCGGTTTGAGGTCTGTTAATGCATCCCGGCATGCGTATGGCCATTAACAGGGCTAAGCGGGGACACGCAAGCCCAGCTCCATGTGCAGGCCGCATGCGCAGCGGGTGCCCCAGGCAGGGTGCGGGGACCAGCTTGGTGTTCCCCGGCGTGCCAGTACGGCACGTGCGGCACGGCCACTGGGCGGTTTGAGGTCTGTTAATGCATCCCGGCATGCGTATGGCCATTAACAGGGCTAAGCGGGGACACGCAAGCCCAGCTCCATGTGCAGGCCGCATGCGCAGCGGGTGCCCCAGGCAGGGTGCGGGGACCAGCTTGGTGTTCCCCGGCGTGCCAGTACGGCACGTGCGGCACGGCCACTGGGCGGTTTGAGGTCTGTTAATGCATCCCGGCATGCGTATGGCCATTAACAGGGCTAAGCGGGGACACGCAAGCCCAGCTCCATGTGCAGGCCGCATGCGCAGCGGGTGCCCCCAGGCGGGACCAGCTGGTGTTCCCGGCGTGCCAGTACGGCACGTGCGGCACGGCCACTGGGCGGTTTGAGGTCTGTTAATGCATCCCGGCATGCGTATGGCCATTAACAGGGCTAAGCGGGGACACGCAAGCCCAGCTCCATGTGCAGGCCGCATGCGCAGCGGGTGCCCCCAGGCAGGGTGCGGGGACCAGCTTGGTGTTCCCGGCGTGCCAGTACGGCACGTGCGGCACGGCCACTGGGCGGTTTGAGGTCTGTTAATGCATCCCGGCATGCGTATGGCCATTAACAGGGCTAAGCGGGGACACGCAAGCCCAGCTCCATGTGCAGGCCGCATGCGCAGCGGGTGCCCCAGGCAGGGTGCGGGACCAGCTTGGTGTTCCCCGGCGTGCCAGTACGGCACGTGCGGCACGGCCACTGGGCGGTTTGAGGTCTGTTAATGCATCCCGGGCATGCGTATGGCCATTAACAGGGCTAAGCGGGGACACGCAAGCCCAGCTCCATGTGCAGGCCGCATGCGCAGCGGGTGCCCCCAGGCAGGGTGCGGGGACCAGCTTGGTGTTCCGGCGTGCCAGTACGGCACGTGCGGCACGGCCACTGGGCGGTTTGAGGTCTGTTAATGCATCCCGGCATGCGTATGGCCATTAACAGGGCTAAGCGGGGACACGCAAGCCCAGCTCCATGTGCAGGCGCGCATGCGCAGCTGGTGCCCCCAGGCAGGGTGCGGGGACCAGCTTGGTGTTCCCCGGCGTGCCAGTACGGCACGTGCGGCACGGCCACTGGGCGGTTTGAGGTCTGTTAATGCATCCCGGCATGCGTATGGCCATTAACAGGGCTAAGCGGGGACACGCAAGCCCAGCTCCATGTGCAGGCCGCATGCGCAGCGGTGCCCCAGGCAGGGTGCGGGGACCAGCTTGGTGCCCCCGGCGTGCCAGTACGGCACGTGCGGCACGGCCACTGGGCGGTTTGAGGTCTGTTAATGCATCCCGGGCATGCGTATGGCCATTAACAGGGCTAAGCGGGGACACGCAAGCCCAGCTCCATGTGCAGGCCGCGCAGCGGGTGCCCCCAGGCAGGGTGCGGGGACCAGCTTGGTGTTCCCCGGCGTGCCAGTACGGCACGTGCGGCACGGCCACTGGGCGGTTTGAGGTCTGTTAATGCATCCCGGGCATGCGTATGGCCATTAACAGGGCTAAGCGGGGACACGCAAGCCCAGCTCCATGTGCAGGCCGCATGCGCAGCGGGTGCCCCCAGGCAGGGTGCGGGGACCAGCTTGTGTTCCCGGCGTGCCAGTACGGCACGTGCGGCACGGCCACTGGGCGGTTTGAGGTCTGTTAATGCATCCCGGCATGCGTATGGCCATTAACAGGGCTAAGCGGGGACACGCAAGCCCAGCTCCATGTGCAGGCCGCATGCGCAGCGGGTGCCCCCAGGCAGGGTGCGGGGACCAGCTTGGTGCTCCCCGGCGTGCCAGTACGGCACGTGCGGCACGGCCACTGGGCGGTTTGAGGTCTGTTAATGCATCCCGGCATGCGTATGGCCATTAACAGGGCTAAGCGGGGACACGCAAGCCCAGCTCCATGTGCAGGCCGCATGCGCGGGTGCCCCCAGGCAGGGTGCGGGGACCAGCTTGGTGCTCCCCGGCGTGCCAGTACGGCACGTGCGGCACGGCCACTGGGCGGTTTGAGGTCTGTTAATGCATCCCGGCATGCGTATGGCCATTAACAGGGCTAAGCGGGGACACGCAAGCCCAGCTCCATGTGCAGGCCGCATGCGCAGCGGGTGCCCCCAGGCAGGGTGCGGGGACCAGCTTGGTTCCCGGCGTGCCAGTACGGCACGTGCGGCACGGCCACTGGGCGGTTTGAGGTCTGTTAATGCATCCCGGCATGCGTATGGCCATTAACAGGGCTAAGCGGGGACACGCAAGCCCAGCTCCATGTGCAGGCCGCATGCGCAGCGGGTGCCCCCAGGCAGGGTGCGGGACCAGCCTGGTGCTCCCCGGCGTGCCAGTACGGCACGTGCGGCACGGCCACTGGGCGGTTTGAGGTCTGTTAATGCATCCCGGCATGCGTATGGCCATTAACAGGGCTAAGCGGGGACACGCAAGCCCAGCTCCATGTGCAGGCCGCATGCGCAGCTGGTGCCCCAGGCAGGGTGCGGGACCAGCTTGGTGTTTCCCCGGCGCGCCAGTACGGCACGTGCGGCACGGCCACTGGGCGGTTTGAGGTCTGTTAATGCATCCCGGCATGCGTATGGCCATTAACAGGGCTAAGCGGGGACACGCAAGCCCAGCTCCATGTGCAGGCCGCATGCGCAGCTGGTGCCCCCAGGCAGGGTTGCGGGACCAGCTTGGTGTTCTCCGGCGTGCCAGTACGGCACGTGCGGCACGGCCACTGGGCGGTTTGAGGTCTGTTAATGCATCCCGAGCATGCGTATGGCCATTAACAGGGCTAAGCGGGGACACGCAAGCCCAGCTCCATGTGCAGGCCGCATGCGCAGCTGGTGCCCCCAGGCAGGGTGCGGGACCAGCCTGGTGCTCCCCGGCGTGCCAGTACGGCACGTGCGGCACGGCCACTGGGCGGTTTGAGGTCTGTTAATGCATCCCGGCATGCGTATGGCCATTAACAGGGCTAAGCGGGGACACGCAAGCCCAGCTCCATGTGCAGGCCGCATGCGCAGCTGGTGCCCCCAGGCAGGGTGCGGGGACCAGCTTGTGTTCCCGGCGTGCCAGTACGGCACGTGCGGCACGGCCACTGGGCGGTTTGAGGTCTGTTAATGCATCCCGGCATGCGTATGGCCATTAACAGGGCTAAGCGGGGACACGCAAGCCCAGCTCCATGTGCAGGCCGCATGCGCAGCTGGTGCCCCCAGGCAGGGTGCGGGACCAGCCTGGTGTTCCCCGCGTGCCAGTACGGCACGTGCGGCACGGCCACTGGGCGGTTTGAGGTCTGTTAATGCATCCCGGCATGCGTATGGCCATTAACAGGGGCTAAGCACACGCAAGCCCAGCTCCATGTGCAGGCCGCATGCGCAGCTGGTGCCCCCAGGCAGGGTGCGGGGACCAGCCTGGTTCCCGGCGCGCCAGTACGGCACGTGCGGCACGGCCACTGGGCGGTTTGAGGTCTGTTAATGCATCCCGGCATGCGTATGGCCATTAACAGGGCGGGGACACGCAAGCCCAGCTCCATGTGCAGGCCGCATGCGCAGCTGGTGCCCCCAGGCAGGGTGCGGGGACCAGCCTGGTGCTCCCCGGCGTGCCAGTACGGCACGTGCGGCACGGCCACTGGGCGGTTTGAGGTCTGTTAATGCATCCCGGCATGCGTATGGCCATTAACAGGGGCGGGGACACGCAAGCCCAGCTCCATGTGCAGGCCGCATGCGCAGCTGGTGCCCCAGGCAGGGTGCGGGGACCAGCTTGGTGCTCCCCGGCGTGCCAGTACGGCACGTGCGGCACGGCCACTGGGCGGTTTGAGGTCTGTTAATGCATCCCGGCATGCGTATGGCCATTAACAGGGCTAAGCGGGGACACGCAAGCCCAGCTCCATGTGCAGGCCGCATGCAGCTGGTGCCCCCAGGCAGGGTGCGGGACCAGCCTGGTGTCCCCGGCGTGCCAGTACGGCACGCGGCACGGCCACTGGGCGGTTTGAGGTCTGTTAATGCATCCCGGCATGCGTATGGCCATTAACAGGGCTAAGCGGGGACACGCAAGCCCAGCTCCATGTGCAGGCCGCATAGCTGGTGCCCCCGGCAGGGTGCGGGACCAGCCTGGTGTTCCCCGGCGTGCCAGTACGGCACGTGCGGCACGGCCACTGGGCGGTTTGAGGTCTGTTAATGCATCCCAGGCATGCGTATGGCCATTAACAGGGCTAAGCGGGGACACGCAAGCCCAGCTCCATGTGCAGGCCGCATGCGCAGCTGGTGCCCCAGGCAGGGTGCGGGGACCAGCCTGGTGCTCCCCGGCGTGCCAGTACGGCACGTGCGGCACGGCCACTGGGCGGTTTGAGGTCTGTTAATGCATCCGGGCATGCGTATGGCCATTAACAGGGCTAAGCGGGGACACGCAAGCCCAGCTCCATGTGCAGGCCGCATGCGCAGCTGGTGCCCCCAGGCAGGGTGCGGGACCAGCCTGGTGCTCGGCGTGCCAGTACGGCACGTGCGGCACGGCCACTGGGCGGTTTGAGGTCTGTTAATGCATCCCGGCATGCGTATGGCCATTAACAGGGCTAAGCGGGGACACGCAAGCCCAGCTCCATGTGCAGGCCGCATGCGCAGCTGGTGCCCCCAGGCAGGGTGCGGGGACCAGCTTGTGCCTCGGCGTGCCAGTACGGCACGTGCGGCACGGCCACTGGGCGGTTTGAGGTCTGTTAATGCATCCCGGCATGCGTATGGCCATTAACAGGGCTAAGCGGGGACACGCAAGCCCAGCTCCATGTGCAGGCCGCATGCGCAGCGGTGCCCCCAGGCAGGGTGCGGGACCAGCTTGGTGTTCCCGGCGTGCCAGTACGGCACGTGCGGCACGGCCACTGGGCGGTTTGAGGTCTGTTAATGCATCCCGGGCATGCGTATGGCCATTAACAGGGCTAAGCGGGGACACGCAAGCCCAGCTCCATGTGCAGGCCGCATGCGCAGCTGGTGCCCCAGGCAGGGTGCGGGACCAGCCTGGTGTTCCCGGCGTGCCAGTACGGCACGTGCGGCACGGCCACTGGGCGGTTTGAGGTCTGTTAATGCATCCCGGCATGCGTATGGCCATTAACAGGGCTAAGCGGGGACACGCAAGCCCAGCTCCATGTGCAGGCCGCATGCAGCTGGTGCCCCAGGCAGGGTGCGGGACCAGCTTGGTGTTCCCGGCGTGCCAGTACGGCACGTGCGGCACGGCCACTGGGCGGTTTGAGGTCTGTTAATGCATCCCGGCATGCGTATGGCCATTAACAGGGCTAAGCGGGGACACGCAAGCCCAGCTCCATGTGCAGGCCGCATGCGCAGCTGGTGCCCCGCAGGGTGCGGGACCAGCTTGGTGTTCCCCGGCGTGCCAGTACGGCACGTGCGGCACGGCCACTGGGCGGTTTGAGGTCTGTTAATGCATCCCGGGCATGCGTATGGCCATTAACAGGGCTAAGCGGGGACACGCAAGCCCAGCTCCATGTGCAGGCCGCATGCGCAGCTGGTGCCCCCAGGCAGGGTGCGGGGACCAGCTTGGTGTTCCCCGGCGTGCCAGTACGGCACGTGCGGCACGGCCACTGGGCGGTTTGAGGTCTGTTAATGCATCCCGGCATGCGTATGGCCATTAACAGGGCTAAGCGGGGACACGCAAGCCCAGCTCCATGTGCAGGCCGCATGCAGCTGGTGCCCCCAGGCAGGGTGCGGGGACCAGCTTGGTGCTCGGCGTGCCAGTACGGCACGTGCGGCACGGCCACTGGGCGGTTTGAGGTCTGTTAATGCATCCCGGCATGCGTATGGCCATTAACAGGGCTAAGCGGGGACACGCAAGCCCAGCTCCATGTGCAGGCCGCATGCGCAGCTGGTGCCCCCAGGCAGGGTGCGGGACCAGCCTGGTGCTCGGCGTGCCAGTACGGCACGTGCGGCACGGCCACTGGGCGGTTTGAGGTCTGTTAATGCATCCCGGGCATGCGTATGGCCATTAACAGGGCTAAGCGGGGACACGCAAGCCCAGCTCCATGTGCAATGCAGCTGGTGCCCCCAGGCAGGGTGCGGGGACCAGCCTGGTGTTCCCCGCGTGCCAGTACGGCACGTGCGGCACGGCCACTGGGCGGTTTGAGGTCTGTTAATGCATCCCGGCATGCGTATGGCCATTAACAGGGCTAAGCGGGGACACGCAAGCCCAGCTCCATGTGCAGGCCGCATGCGCAGCTGGGTGCCCCAGGCAGGGTGCGGGGACCAGCTTGGTGCCCCCGGCGTGCCAGTACGGCACGTGCGGCACGGCCACTGGGCGGTTTGAGGTCTGTTAATGCATCCCGGCATGCGTATGGCCATTAACAGGGCTAAGCGGGGACACGCAAGCCCAGCTCCATGTGCAGGCCGCATGCGCAGCTGGTGCCCCCAGGCAGGGTGCGGGACCAGCTTGGTGTTTCCCGGCGTGCCAGTACGGCACGTGCGGCACGGCCACTGGGCGGTTTGAGGTCTGTTAATGCATCCCGGCATGCGTATGGCCATTAACAGGGCTAAGCGGGGACACGCAAGCCCAGCTCCATGTGCAGGCCGCATGCGCTGGTGCCCCAGGCAGGGTGCGGGACCAGCTTGGTGCTCCCCGGCGTGCCAGTACGGCACGTGCGGCACGGCCACTGGGCGGTTTGAGGTCTGTTAATGCATCCCGGCATGCGTATGGCCATTAACAGGGCTAAGCGGGGACGCAAGCCCAGCTCCATGTGCAGGCCGCATGAGCTGGTGCCCCCAGGCAGGGTGCGGGACCAGCCTGGTGCTCCCCGCGTGCCAGTACGGCACGTGCGGCACGGCCACTGGGCGGTTTGAGGTCTGTTAATGCATCCCGGGCATGCGTATGGCCATTAACAGGGCTAAGCGGGGACACGCAAGCCCAGCTCCATGTGCAGGCCGCATGCGCAGCTGGTGCCCCCAGGCAGGGTGCGGGACCAGCCTGGTGCTGCCCCGGCGTGCCAGTACGGCACGTGCGGCACGGCCACTGGGCGGTTTGAGGTCTGTTAATGCATCCCGGCATGCGTATGGCCATTAACAGGGCTAAGCGGGGACACGCAAGCCCAGCTCCATGTGCAGGCCGCATGCGCAGCGGTGCCCCCAGGCAGGGTGCGGGACCAGCCTGGTGCTCCCGGCGTGCCAGTACGGCACGTGCGGCACGGCCACTGGGCGGTTTGAGGTCTGTTAATGCATCCCGGCATGCGTATGGCCATTAACAGGGCTAAGGGGACACGCAAGCCCAGCTCCATGTGCAGGCCGCATGCGAGCTGGTGCCCCCAGGCAGTGCGCGGGACCAGCCTGGTGCTCCCGGCGCGTGCCAGTACGGCACGTGCGGCACGGCCACTGGGCGGTTTGAGGTCTGTTAATGCATCCCGGCATGCGTATGGCCATTAACAGGGCTAAGCGGGGACACGCAAGCCCAGCTCCATGTGCAGGCCGCATGCGCAGCTGGTGCCCCCAGGCAGGGTGCGGGACCAGCTTGGTGTTCCGGCGTGCCAGTACGGCACGTGCGGCACGGCCACTGGGCGGTTTGAGGTCTGTTAATGCATCCCGGCATGCGTATGGCCATTAACAGGGCTAAGCGGGGACACGCAAGCCCAGCTCCATGTGCAGGCCGCATGCGCAGCTGGTGCCCCCAGGCAGGGTGCGGGACCAGCCTGGTGTTCTCGGCGTGCCAGTACGGCACGCGGCACGGCCACTGGGCGGTTTGAGGTCTGTTAATGCATCCCGGCATGCGTATGGCCATTAACAGGGCTAAGCGGGGACACGCAAGCCCAGCTCCATGTGCAGGCCGCATGCGCAGCGGGTGCCCCCAGGCAGGGTGCGGGACCAGCCTGGTGCTCCCCGGCGTGCCAGTACGGCACGTGCGGCACGGCCACTGGGCGGTTTGAGGTCTGTTAATGCATCCCGGGCATGCGTATGGCCATTAACAGGGCTAAGCGGGGACACGCAAGCCCAGCTCCATGTGCAGGCCGCATGCGCAGCTGGTGCCCCCAGGCAGGGTGCGGGACCAGCCTGGTGCTCCCCGGCGTGCCAGTACGGCACGTGCGGCACGGCCACTGGGCGGTTTGAGGTCTGTTAATGCATCCCGGCATGCGTATGGCCATTAACAGGGCTAAGCGGGGACACGCAAGCCCAGCTCCATGTGCAGGCCGCATGCGCAGCTGGTGCCCCACAGCAGGGTGCGGGACCAGCTTGGTTTCCCCGCGTGCCAGTACGGCACGTGCGGCACGGCCACTGGGCGGTTTGAGGTCTGTTAATGCATCCGGGCATGCGTATGGCCATTAACAGGGCTAAGCGGGGACACGCAAGCCCAGCTCCATGTGCAGGCCGCATCGCGCAGCGGGTGCCCCGCAGGGTGTGGGACCAGCCTGGTGTTCCCCGGCGTGCCAGTACGGCACGTGCGGCACGGCCACTGGGCGGTTTGAGGTCTGTTAATGCATCCCGGCATGCGTATGGCCATTAACAGGGCTAAGCGGGGACACGCAAGCCCAGCTCCATGTGCAGGCCGCATGCGCAGCGGGTGCCCCCAGGCAGGGTGCGGGGACCAGCCTGGTGCTCCCCGGCGTGCCAGTACGGCACGTGCGGCACGGCCACTGGGCGGTTTGAGGTCTGTTAATGCATCCCGGCATGCGTATGGCCATTAACAGGGCTAAGCGGGGACACGCAAGCCCAGCTCCATGTGCAGGCCGCATGCGCAGCTGGTGCCCCCAGGCAGGGTGCGGGGACCAGCCTGGTGCTCCCCGCGCGTGTGCACGGCACGTGCGGCACGGCCACTGGGCGGTTTGAGGTCTGTTAATGCATCCCGGCATGCGTATGGCCATTAACAGGGCTAAGCGGGGACACGCAAGCCCAGCTCCATGTGCACCGCATGCGCAGCTGGTGCCCCCAGGCAGGGTGCGGGACCAGCCTGGTGCTCCCCGGCGTGCCAGTACGGCACGTGCGGCACGGCCACTGGGCGGTTTGAGGTCTGTTAATGCATCCCGGCATGCGTATGGCCATTAACAGGGCTAAGCGGGGACACGCAAGCCCAGCTCCATGTGCAGGCCGCATGCGCAGCTGGTGCCCCAGCAGGGGGTGCGGGACCAGCCTGGTGCTCCCCGGCGTGCCAGTACGGCACGTGCGGCACGGCCACTGGGCGGTTTGAGGTCTGTTAATGCATCCCGGGCATGCGTATGGCCATTAACAGGGCTAAGCGGGGACACGCAAGCCCAGCTCCATGTGCAGGCCGCATGCGCAGCTGGTGCCCCCAGGCAGGGTGCGGGACCAGCCTGGTGCTCCCGCGTGCCAGTACGGCACGTGCGGCACGGCCACTGGGCGGTTTGAGGTCTGTTAATGCATCCCGGGCATGCGTATGGCCATTAACAGGGCTAAGCGGGGACACGCAAGCCCAGCTCCATGTGCAGGCCGCATGCAGCGGTGCCCCCAGGCAGGGTGCGGGACCAGCCTGGTGTTCCCCGGCGTGCCAGTACGGCACGTGCGGCACGGCCACTGGGCGGTTTGAGGTCTGTTAATGCATCCCGGCATGCGTATGGCCATTAACAGGGCTAAGCGGGGACACGCAAGCCCAGCTCCATGTGCAGGCACGCGCAGCTGGTGCCCCCAGGCAGGGTGCGGGACCAGCCTGGTGCTTCCCGGCGTGCCAGTACGGCACGTGCGGCACGGCCACTGGGCGGTTTGAGGTCTGTTAATGCATCCCGGGCATGCGTATGGCCATTAACAGGGCTAAGCGGGGACACGCAAGCCCAGCTCCATGTGCAGGCCGCATGCGCAGCGGGTGCCCCAGGCAGGGTGCGGGGACCAGCCTGGTGCTCCCCGGCGTGCCAGTACGGCACGTGCGGCACGGCCACTGGGCGGTTTGAGGTCTGTTAATGCATCCCGGCATGCGTATGGCCATTAACAGGGCTAAGCGGGGACACGCAAGCCCAGCTCCATGTGCAGGCCGCATGCGCAGCGGGTGCCCCCAGGCAGGGTGCGCGGGACCAGCCTGGTGTTCCCTCGGCGTGCCAGTACGGCACGTGCGGCACGGCCACTGGGCGGTTTGAGGTCTGTTAATGCATCCCGGCATGCGTATGGCCATTAACAGGGCTAAGCGGGGACACGCAAGCCCAGCTCCATGTGCAGGCCGCATGCGAGCGGGTGCCCCCAGGCAGGGTGCGGGACCAGCCTGGTGCTCCCCGGCGTGCCAGTACGGCACGTGCGGCACGGCCACTGGGCGGTTTGAGGTCTGTTAATGCATCCCGGGCATGCGTATGGCCATTAACAGGGCTAAGCGGGGACACGCAAGCCCAGCTCCATGTGCAGGCCGCATGCGCAGCTGGTGCCCCAGGCAGGGTGCGGGGACCAGCCTGGTGTTCCCCGGCGTGCCAGTACGGCACGTGCGGCACGGCCACTGGGCGGTTTGAGGTCTGTTAATGCATCCCGGCATGCGTATGGCCATTAACAGGGCTAAGCGGGGACACGCAAGCCCAGCTCCATGTGCAGGCCGCATGCGCAGCTGGTGCCCCCAGGCAGTGGGGACCAGCCTGGTGCTCCCCGGCGTGCCAGTACGGCACGCGGCACGGCCACTGGGCGGTTTGAGGTCTGTTAATGCATCCCGGCATGCGTATGGCCATTAACAGGGCTAAGCGGGGACACGCAAGCCCAGCTCCATGTGCAGGCCGCATGCCAGCGGGTGCCCCCAGGCAGGGTGCGGGACCAGCCTGGTGCTCCCCGGCGTGCCAGTACGGCACGTGCGGCACGGCCACTGGGCGGTTTGAGGTCTGTTAATGCATCCCGGCATGCGTATGGCCATTAACAGGGCTAAGCGGGGACACGCAAGCCCAGCTCCATGTGCAGGCCGCATGCGCAGCGGGCCCCAGGCAGGGTGCGGGACCAGCCTGGTGCTCCCCGGCGTGCCAGTACGGCACGTGCGGCACGGCCACTGGGCGGTTTGAGGTCTGTTAATGCATCCCGGGCATGCGTATGGCCATTAACAGGGCTAAGCGGGGACACGCAAGCCCAGCTCCATGTGCAGGCCGCATGCGCAGCGGGTGCCCCCAGGCAGGGTGCGGGGACCAGCCTGGTGTTCCCCGGCGTGCCAGTACGGCACGTGCGGCACGGCCACTGGGCGGTTTGAGGTCTGTTAATGCATCCCGGCATGCGTATGGCCATTAACAGGGCTAAGCGGGGACACGCAAGCCCAGCTCCATGTGCAGGCCGCATGCGCAGCTGGTGCCCCCCCAGGGCAGGTGCGGGACCAGCCTGGTGTTCCCCGGCGTGCCAGTACGGCACGTGCGGCACGGCCACTGGGCGGTTTGAGGTCTGTTAATGCATCCCGGCATGCGTATGGCCATTAACAGGGCTAAGGGGACACGCAAGCCCAGCTCCATGTGCAGGCCGCATGAGCTGGTGCCCCCAGGCAGGGTGCGGGACCAGCCTGGTGCTCCCCGGCGTGCCAGTACGGCACGTGCGGCACGGCCACTGGGCGGTTTGAGGTCTGTTAATGCATCCCGGCATGCGTATGGCCATTAACAGGGCTAAGCGGGGACACGCAAGCCCAGCTCCATGTGCAGGCCGCATGCGCAGCTGGTGCCCCAGCAGGGTGCGGGACCAGCCTGGTGCTCCCGGCGTGCCAGTACGGCACGTGCGGCACGGCCACTGGGCGGTTTGAGGTCTGTTAATGCATCCCGGGCATGCGTATGGCCATTAACAGGGCTAAGCGGGGACACGCAAGCCCAGCTCCATGTGCAGGCCGCATGCGCAGCTGGTGCCCCAGGCAGGGTGCGGGACCAGCCTGGTGTTCCCCGGCGTGCCAGTACGGCACGTGCGGCACGGCCACTGGGCGGTTTGAGGTCTGTTAATGCATCCCGGCATGCGTATGGCCATTAACAGGGCTAAGCGGGGACACGCAAGCCCAGCTCCATGTGCAGGCCGCATGCGCAGCTGGTGCCCCCAGGCAGGGTGCGGGACCAGCTTGGTGTTTCCCGCGTGCCAGTACGGCACGTGCGGCACGGCCACTGGGCGGTTTGAGGTCTGTTAATGCATCCCGGCATGCGTATGGCCATTAACAGGGCTAAGCGGGGACACGCAAGCCCAGCTCCATGTGCAGGCCGCATGCGCAGCGGGTGCCCCCAGGCAGGGTGCGGGACCAGCCTGGTGCTCCCCGGCGTGCCAGTACGGCACGTGCGGCACGGCCACTGGGCGGTTTGAGGTCTGTTAATGCATCCCGGCATGCGTATGGCCATTAACAGGGCTAAGCGGGGACACGCAAGCCCAGCTCCATGTGCAGGCCGCATGCGCAGCTGGTGCCCCCAGGCAGGGTGCGGGGACCAGCTTGGTGTTTCCCGGCGTGCCAGTACGGCACGTGCGGCACGGCCACTGGGCGGTTTGAGGTCTGTTAATGCATCCCGGGCATGCGTATGGCCATTAACAGGGCTAAGCGGGGACACGCAAGCCCAGCTCCATGTGCAGGCCGCGATGCGCAGCTGGTGCCCCCAGGCAGGGTGCGGGGACCAGCTTGGTGTTCCCCGGCGTGCCAGTACGGCACGTGCGGCACGGCCACTGGGCGGTTTGAGGTCTGTTAATGCATCCCGGGCATGCGTATGGCCATTAACAGGGCTAAGCGGGGACACGCAAGCCCAGCTCCATGTGCAGGCCGATGCAGCGGTGCCCCCAGGCAGGGTGTGGGACCAGCTTGTGTTCCCGGCGTGCCAGTACGGCACGTGCGGCACGGCCACTGGGCGGTTTGAGGTCTGTTAATGCATCCCGGCATGCGTATGGCCATTAACAGGGCTAAGCGGGGACACGCAAGCCCAGCTCCATGTGCAGGCCGCATGCGCAGCGGGTGCCCCCAGGCAGGGTGCGGGACCAGCTTGGTGCTTCCCGGCGTGCCAGTACGGCACGTGCGGCACGGCCACTGGGCGGTTTGAGGTCTGTTAATGCATCCCGGCATGCGTATGGCCATTAACAGGGCTAAGCGGGGACACAAGCCCAGCTCCATGTGCAGGCCGCATGCGCAGCGGGTGCCCCCAGGCAGGGTGCGGGACCAGCTGGTGCCCCCGGCGTGCCAGTACGGCACGTGCGGCACGGCCACTGGGCGGTTTGAGGTCTGTTAATGCATCCCGGCATGCGTATGGCCATTAACAGGGCTAAGCGGGGACACGCAAGCCCAGCTCCATGTGCAGGCCGCATGCGCAGCTGGTGCCCCCGCAGGGTGCGGGGACCAGCTTGGTGCTCCCCGCGCCAGTACGGCACGTGCGGCACGGCCACTGGGCGGTTTGAGGTCTGTTAATGCATCCCGGGCATGCGTATGGCCATTAACAGGGCTAAGCGGGGACACGCAAGCCCAGCTCCATGTGCAGGCCGCATGCGCAGCGGTGCCCCCAGGCAGGTGTGTGGGGACCAGCTTGTTTCCCGGCGTGCCAGTACGGCACGTGCGGCACGGCCACTGGGCGGTTTGAGGTCTGTTAATGCATCCCGGCATGCGTATGGCCATTAACAGGGCTAAGCGGGGACACGCAAGCCCAGCTCCATGTGCAGGCCGCGCGCAGCTGGTGCCCCCAGGCAGGGTGCGGGACCAGCCTGGTGTTCCCGGCGTGCCAGTACGGCACGTGCGGCACGGCCACTGGGCGGTTTGAGGTCTGTTAATGCATCCCGGCATGCGTATGGCCATTAACAGGGCTAAGCGGGGACACGCAAGCCCAGCTCCATGTGCAGGCCGCATGCGCAGCTGGTGCCCCCAGGCAGGGTGCGGGACCAGCCTTGTTCCCGGCGTGCCAGTACGGCACGTGCGGCACGGCCACTGGGCGGTTTGAGGTCTGTTAATGCATCCCGGCATGCGTATGGCCATTAACAGGGCTAAGCGGGGACACGCAAGCCCAGCTCCATGTGCAGGCCGCATGCGCAGCGGGTGCCCCCAGGCAGGGTGCGGGGACCAGCTTGGTGTTCCCCGGCGTGCCAGTACGGCACGTGCGGCACGGCCACTGGGCGGTTTGAGGTCTGTTAATGCATCCCGGCATGCGTATGGCCATTAACAGGGCTAAGCGGGGACACGCAAGCCCAGCTCCATGTGCAGGCCGCATGCGCGGGTGCCCCAGGCAGGGTGCGGGACCAGCTTGGTGTTCCCCGCGTGCCAGTACGGCACGTGCGGCACGGCCACTGGGCGGTTTGAGGTCTGTTAATGCATCCCGGCATGCGTATGGCCATTAACAGGGCTAAGCGGGGACACGCAAGCCCAGCTCCATGTGCAGGCCGCATGCAGCTGGTGCCCCCAGGCAGGGTGCGGGGACCAGCTTGGTGTTCCCCGGCGTGCCAGTACGGCACGTGCGGCACGGCCACTGGGCGGTTTGAGGTCTGTTAATGCATCCCGGCATGCGTATGGCCATTAACAGGGCTAAGCGGGGACACGCAAGCCCAGCTCCATGTGCAGGCCGCATGCGCAGCGGGTGCCCCCAGGCAGGGTGTGCGGGACCAGCTTGTGTTCCCCGCGTGCCAGTACGGCACGTGCGGCACGGCCACTGGGCGGTTTGAGGTCTGTTAATGCATCCCGGCATGCGTATGGCCATTAACAGGGCTAAGCGGGGACACGCAAGCCCAGCTCCATGTGCAGGCCGCATGCAGCTGGTGCCCCCAGGCAGGGTGCGGGACCAGCTTGGTGCTCCCCGGCGTGCCAGTACGGCACGTGCGGCACGGCCACTGGGCGGTTTGAGGTCTGTTAATGCATCCCGGCATGCGTATGGCCATTAACAGGGCTAAGGGGACACGCAAGCCCAGCTCCATGTGCAGGCATGCGCAGCGGGTGCCCCCAGGCAGGGTGCGGGACCAGCTTGGTGCTCCCCGCGTGCCAGTACGGCACGTGCGGCACGGCACTGGGCGGTTTGAGGTCTGTTAATGCATCCCGGCATGCGTATGGCCATTAACAGGGCTAAGCGGGGACACGCAAGCCCAGCTCCATGTGCAGGCCGCATGCGCAGCGGTGCCCCAGGCAGGGTGCGGGACCAGCTTGGTTCCCGGCGTGCCAGTACGGCACGTGCGGCACGGCCACTGGGCGGTTTGAGGTCTGTTAATGCATCCCGGCATGCGTATGGCCATTAACAGGGCTGCGGGGACACGCAAGCCCAGCTCCATGTGCAGGCCGCATGCGCAGCTGGTGCCCCCAGGCAGGGTGCGGGGACCAGCTTGGTGCTCCCCGGCGTGCCAGTACGGCACGTGCGGCACGGCCACTGGGCGGTTTGAGGTCTGTTAATGCATCCCGGCATGCGTATGGCCATTAACAGGGCTAAGCGGGGACACGCAAGCCCAGCTCCATGTGCAGGCCGCATGCGCAGCTGGTGCCCCCAGGCAGGGTGCGGGGACCAGCCTGTGTTCCCCGGCGTGCCAGTACGGCACGTGCGGCACGGCCACTGGGCGGTTTGAGGTCTGTTAATGCATCCCGGCATGCGTATGGCCATTAACAGGGCTAAGCGGGGACACGCAAGCCCAGCTCCATGTGCAGGCCGCATGCCAGCTGGTGCCCCCAGGCAGGGTGCGGGACCAGCTTGGTGTTCCCGGCGTGCCAGTACGGCACGTGCGGCACGGCCACTGGGCGGTTTGAGGTCTGTTAATGCATCCCGGCATGCGTATGGCCATTAACAGGGCTAAGCGGGGACACGCAAGCCCAGCTCCATGTGCAGGCCGCATGCGCAGCGGGTGCCCCCAGGCAGGGTGCGGGGACCAGCTTGGTGTTCCCGGCGTGCCAGTACGGCACGTGCGGCACGGCCACTGGGCGGTTTGAGGTCTGTTAATGCATCCCGGCATGCGTATGGCCATTAACAGGGCTAAGCGGGGACACGCAAGCCCAGCTCCATGTGCAGGCCGCATGCGCAGCGGGTGCCCCCAGGCAGGGTGCGGGGACCAGCCTGGTGTTCCCCGCGTGCCAGTACGGCACGTGCGGCACGGCCACTGGGCGGTTTGAGGTCTGTTAATGCATCCCGGGCATGCGTATGGCCATTAACAGGGCTAAGCGGGGACACGCAAGCCCAGCTCCATGTGCAGGCCGCATGCGCAGCGGGTGCCCCAGGCAGGGTGCGGGGACCAGCCTGGTGTTCCCGGCGTGCCAGTACGGCACGGCACGGCCACTGGGCGGTTTGAGGTCTGTTAATGCATCCCGGCATGCGTATGGCCATTAACAGGGCTAAGCGGGGACACGCAAGCCCAGCTCCATGTGCAGGCCGCATGCGCAGCTGGTGCCCCCAGGCAGGGTGCGGGACCAGCTGGTGTTCCCGGCGTGCCAGTACGGCACGTGCGGCACGGCCACTGGGCGGTTTGAGGTCTGTTAATGCATCCCGGGCATGCGTATGGCCATTAACAGGGCTAAGCGGGGACACGCAAGCCCAGCTCCATGTGCAGGCCGCATGCGCAGCGGGTGCCCCCAGGCAGGGTGCGGGACCAGCTTGGTGCTCCCCGGCGTGCCAGTACGGCACGCGGCACGGCCACTGGGCGGTTTGAGGTCTGTTAATGCATCCCGGCATGCGTATGGCCATTAACAGGGCTAAGCGGGGACACGCAAGCCCAGCTCCATGTGCAGGCCGCATGCGCAGCGGGTGCCCCCAGGCAGGGTGCGGGGACCAGCCTGGTGTTCCCCGGCGTGCCAGTACGGCACGTGCGGCACGGCCACTGGGCGGTTTGAGGTCTGTTAATGCATCCCGGCATGCGTATGGCCATTAACAGGGCTAAGCGGGGACACGCAAGCCCAGCTCCATGTGCAGGCCGCATGCGCAGCGGGTGCCCCAGGCAGGGTGCGGGACCAGCTTGGGCTCCCCGGCGTGCCAGTACGGCACGTGCGGCACGGCCACTGGGCGGTTTGAGGTCTGTTAATGCATCCTGGCATGCGTATGGCCATTAACAGGGCTAAGCGGGGACACGCAAGCCCAGCTCCATGTGCAGGCCGCATGCGCAGCTGGTGCCCCAGGCAGGTGTGGGGACCAGCTTGGTGCTCCCGCGTGCCAGTACGGCACGTGCGGCACGGCTGGGCGGTTTGAGGTCTGTTAATGCATCCCGGGCATGCGTATGGCCATTAACAGGCTAAGCGGGGACACGCAAGCCCAGCTCCATGTGCAGGTCGATGCTGGTGCCCCCAGGCAGGGTGCGGGACCAGCTTGGTGTTCTCGGCGTGCCAGTACGGCACGCGCACGGCCACTGGGCGGTTTGAGGTCTGTTAATGCATCCCGCATGCGTATGGCCATTAACAGGGCTAAGGGACACGCAAGCCCAGCTCCATGTGCAGGCCGCATGCAGCTGGTGCCCCCAGGCAGGGTGCGGGGACCAGCCTGGTGTTCCCCGGCGTGCCAGTACGGCACGTGCGGCACGGCCACTGGGCGGTTTGAGGTCTGTTAATGCATCCCGGCATGCGTATGGCCATTAACAGGCTAAGCGGGGACACGCAAGCCCAGCTCCATGTGCAGGCCGCATGCGCAGCTGGTGCCCCCAGGCAGGGTGCGGGGACCAGCCTGGTGCTCGGCGCCAGTACGGCACGTGCGGCACGGCCACTGGGCGGTTTGAGGTCTGTTAATGCATCCCGGCATGCGTATGGCCATTAACAGGGCTAAGCGGGGACACGCAAGCCCAGCCCATGTGCAGGCCGCATGCGCAGCGGGTGCCCCCAGGCAGGGTGCGGGGACCAGCTTGGTGCTCCCGGCGTGCCAGTACGGCACGTGCGGCACGGCCACTGGGCGGTTTGAGGTCTGTTAATGCATCCCGGCATGCGTATGGCCATTAACAGGGCTAAGCGGGGACACGCAAGCCCAGCTCCATGTGCAGGCCGCGCGCGCGGGTGCCCCCAGGCAGGGTGCGGGGACCAGCTTGGTGTTCCCGGCGTGCCAGTACGGCACGTGCGGCACGGCCACTGGGCGGTTTGAGGTCTGTTAATGCATCCCGGGCATGCGTATGGCCATTAACAGGGCTAAGCGGGGACACGCAAGCCCAGCTCCATGTGCAGGCCGCATGCAGCTGGTGCCCCCAGGCAGGGTGCGGGGACCAGCTTGGTGCTCCCGCGCCAGTACGGCACGTGCGGCACGGCACTGGGCGGTTTGAGGTCTGTTAATGCATCCCCGGCATGCGTATGGCCATTAACAGGGCTAAGCGGGGACACGCAAGCCCAGCTCCATGTGCAGGCCGCATGCGCAGCGGTGCCCCAGGCAGGGTGCGGGGACCAGCTTGGTCCCGGCGTGCCAGTACGGCACGTGCGGCACGGCCACTGGGCGGTTTGAGGTCTGTTAATGCATCCTGGCATGCGTATGGCCATTAACAGGGCTAAGCGGGGACACGCAAGCCCAGCTCCATGTGCAGGCCGCGCGCAGCTGGTGCCCCCAGGCAGGGTGCGGGGACCAGCTTGGTGTTCCCCGGCGTGCCAGTACGGCACGTGCGGCACGGCCACTGGGCGGTTTGAGGTCTGTTAATGCATCCCGGCATGCGTATGGCCATTAACAGGGCTAAGCGGGGACACGCAAGCCCAGCTCCATGTGCAGGCCGCATGCAGCGCTGGTGCCCCCAGGCAGGGTGCGGGGACCAGCTTGGTGCTCCCGGCGTGCCAGTACGGCACGTGCGGCACGGCCACTGGGCGGTTTGAGGTCTGTTAATGCATCCCGGCATGCGTATGGCCATTAACAGGGCTAAGCGGGGACACGCAAGCCCAGCTCCATGTGCAGGCCGCATGCGCAGCTGGTGCCCCCAGGCAGGGTGCGGGACCAGCTTGTGTTCCCGGCGTGCCAGTACGGCACGTGCGGCACGGCCACTGGGCGGTTTGAGGTCTGTTAATGCATCCCGGCATGCGTATGGCCATTAACAGGGCTAAGCGGGGACACGCAAGCCCAGCTCCATGTGCAGGCCGCATGAGCTGGTGCCCCCAGGCAGGGTGCGGGACCAGCTTGGTGTTCTCGGCGTGCCAGTACGGCACGTGCGGCACGGCCACTGGGCGGTTTGAGGTCTGTTAATGCATCCCGGGCATGCGTATGGCCATTAACAGGGCTAAGCGGGGACACGCAAGCCCAGCTCCATGTGCAGGCCGCATGCAGCGGGTGCCCCCAGGCAGGGTGTGGGGACCAGCTTGGTGCTCCCCGGCGTGCCAGTACGGCACCGGCACGGCCACTGGGCGGTTTGAGGTCTGTTAATGCATCCCGGCATGCGTATGGCCATTAACAGGGCTAAGCGGGGACACGCAAGCCCAGCTCCATGTGCAGGCCGCATGCGCAGCGGGTGCCCCCAGGCAGGGTGCGGGGACCAGCCTGGTGCTCCCCGGCGTGCCAGTACGGCACGCGCGGCACGGCCACTGGGCGGTTTGAGGTCTGTTAATGCATCCCGGCATGCGTATGGCCATTAACAGGGCTAAGCGGGGACACGCAAGCCCAGCTCCATGTGCAGGCCGCATGCGCAGCTGGTGCCCCCAGGCAGGGTGCGGGGACCAGCCTGGTTCCCCGGCGTGCCAGTACGGCACGTGCGGCACGGCCACTGGGCGGTTTGAGGTCTGTTAATGCATCCCGGGCATGCGTATGGCCATTAACAGGCCAAGCGGGGACACGCAAGCCCAGCTCCATGTGCAGGCCGTGAGCGCTGGTGCCCCCAGGTGCGGGACCAGGCCTGGTGCTCCCGGCGTGCCAGTAATGCACGTGCGGCACGGCACTGGGCGGCTTGAGGTCTGTTAATGCATCCCGGCATGCGTATGGCCATTAACAGGGCTAAGCGGGGACACGCAAGCCCAGCTCCATGTGCAGGCCGCGATGCGCAGCTGGTGCCCCCCAGGCAGGGTGCGGACCAGCCTGGTGCTCCCCGGCTGCCAGCACGGCACGTGCGGCACGGCCACTGGGCGGTTTGAGGTCTGTTAATGCATCCC
>BQMZ01000499.1:0-59243 GCA_036984285.1 Chlamydomonas sp. KOR1
GCGTATGGCAGTTAACAGGGCTAAGTGGGGAACACAAGCCCAGCTCCATGTGCAGGCATGTAGGTGCCCCAGGCAAGTGCGGGGACCAGCTTGGTGCTCCTCGGTGTGCCAATATGGCATGTGCGGCACGGCAACTGGGCGGTTTGAGGTCTGTTAATGCATCAGGGGCATGCGTATGGCAATTAACAGGGCTAAGTGGGGACACGCAAGCCCAGCTCCATGTGCAGGCGCGCCGCCTTGGGTGGCCAAGGTGCAGGGACCAGCTTGGTGCTCCTCGGTGTGCCAATATGGCATGTGCGGCACGGCAACTGGGCGGTTTGAGGTCTGTTAATGCATCAGGGGCATGCGTATGGCAATTAACAGGGCTAAGTGGGGACACGCAAGCCCAGCTCCATGTGCAGGCGCATCGCAGGTGCCCCAGGCAAGGTGCGGGGACCAGCTTGGTGCTCCTCGGTGCCAGTATGGCATGTGCGGCACGGCAACTGGGCGGTTTGAGGTCTGTTAATGCATCAGGGGCATGCGTATGGCAATTAACAGGGCTAAGTGGGGACACGCAAGCCCAGCTCCATGTGCAGGCCGCATGCGCCTTGGGTGCCCCAGGCAGGTGCGAGGGGACCAGCTTGGTGCTCCTCGGTGTGCCAATATGGCATGTGCGGCACGGCAACTGGGCGGTTTGAGGTCTGTTAATGCATCAGGGGCATGCGTATGGCAATTAACAGGGCTAAGTGGGGACACGCAAGCCCAGCTCCATGTGCAGAGGCATGCGCCTTGGGTGCCCCAGGAAGGTGCAGGGGGACCAGCTTGGTGCTCCTCGGTGTGCCAATACGGCATGTGCGGCGCGGCAACTGGGCGGTTTGAGGTCTGTTAATGCATCAGGGGCATGCGTATGGCAATTAACAGGGCTAAGTGGGGACACGCAAGCCCAGCTCCATGTGCAGGCATGCGCCTTGGGTGCCCCAGGCAAGGTGCAGGGGACCAGCTTGGTGCTCGGTGTGCCAGTGCGGCATGTGCGGCGCGGCAACTGGGCGGTTTGAGGTCTGTTAATGCATCAGGGGCATGCGTATGGCAATTAACAGGGCTAAGTGGGGACACGCAAGCCCAGCTCCATGTGCAGGCGCATGTAGCAGGTGCCCCAGGCAAGGTGCAGGGACCAGCTTGGTGCTCCTCGGTGTGCCAGTATGGCATGTGCGGCAACTGGGCGGTTTGAGGTCTGTTAATGCATCAGGGGCATGCGTATGGCAATTAACAGGGGCTAAGTGGGGACACGCAAGCCCAGCTCCATGTGCAGGCCGCATGCGCCAGGTTGGTGCCCCCAGGCAAGGTGCAGGGACCAGCAGGTGCTCGGTGTGCCAGTGCGGCATGTGCGGCACGCGGCAACTGGGCGGTTTGAGGTCTGTTAATGCATCAGGGGCATGCGTATGGCAATTAACAGGGCTAAGTGGGGAACACGCAAGCCCAGCTCCATGTGCAGGCCGCATGCGCCTTGGGTGGCCCAGGCAGGTCGCGAGGGGACCAGCTTGGTGCTCCTTGGTGCCAATATGGCATGTCGGACCGCGACAGCTGGGTTGAGGTCTGTTGTTAATGCATCAGGGGCATGCGTATGGCAATTAACAGGGCTAAGTGGGGACACAAGCCCAGCTCCATGTGCAGGCCGCATGCGCCCAGGGTGCCCCAGGCAAGGTGCAGGGACCAGCTTGGTGCTCGGTGTGCCAGAGGGCAGTCACCCGCGGCGCGGCAACTGGGCGGTTTGAGGTCTGTTAATGCATCAGGGGCATGCGTATGGCAATTAACAGGGCTAAGTGGGGACACGCAAGCCCAGCTCCATGTGCAGGCGCGCATGTTGGGTGCCCAGGCAAGGTGCGGGGACCAGCTTGGTGCTCCTCGGTGTGCCAATATGGCATGTGCGGCACGGCAACTGGGCGGTTTGAGGTCTGTTAATGCATCAGGGGCATGCGTATGGCAATTAACAGGGCTAAGTGGGGACACGCAAGCCCAGCTCCATGTGCAGGCCGCATGCGCCTTGGTGCCCCAGGCAAGGTGCAGGGACCAGCTTGGTGCTCCTCGATTGTGCCAATATGGCATGTGCGGCACGGCAACTGGGCGGTTTGAGGTCTGTTAATGCATCAGGGGCATGCGTATGGCAATTAACAGGGCTAAGTGGGGACACGCAAGCCCAGCTCCATGTGCAGGCGCATGCGCCTTGGGTGGCCCCAGGCAGGTGCGGGGACCAGCGGTGCTCCTCGGTGTGCCAATACGGCATGTGCGGCACGGCAACTGGGCGGTTTGAGGTCTGTTAATGCATCAGGGGCATGCGTATGGCAATTAACAGGGGCTAAGTGGGGACACGCAAGCCCAGCTCCATGTGCAGGCCGCATGCGCCTTGGGTGCCCCAGGCAAGGTGCGGGGACCAGCTTGGTGCTCCTCGGTGTGTGCCAATATGGCATGTGCGGCACGGCAACTGGGCAGGTTTGAGGTCTGTTAATGCATCAGGGGCATGCGTATGGCAATTAACAGGGCTAAGTGGGGACACGCAAGCCCAGCTCCATGTGCAGGCGCATGCGCCTTGGGTGCCCCAGGAAGGTGCAGGGACCAGCTTGGTGCTCCTCGGTGTGCCAATATGGCATGTGCGGCACGGCAACTGGGCGGTTTGAGGTCTGTTAATGCATCAGGGGCATGCGTATGGCAATGCAGGGCTAAGTGGGGACACGCAAGCCCAGCTCCATGTGCAGAGCCGCATGCGCCTTGGGTGCCCAGGCAGGTGCGGGACCAGCTTGGTGCTCCTCGATGTGCCAATGCGGCATGTCGCGGCCGCGCAACTGGGCGGTTTGAGGTCTGTTAATGCATCAGGGGCATGCGTATGGCAATTAACAGGGCTAAGTGGGGACGCAAGCCCAGCTCCATGTGCAGGCCGCATGCGCCTTGGGTGCCCCCAGGCAAGGTGCAGGGACCAGCTTGGTGCTCCTCGGTGTGCCAGTACGGCATGTGCGGCACGGCAACTGGGCGGTTTGAGGTCTGTTAATGCATCAGGGGCATGCGTATGGCAATTAACAGGGCTAAGTGGGGACACGCAAGCCCAGCTCCATGCAGCGCATCGCTTGGGTGCCCCAGGCAAGGTGCAGGGACCAGCTTGGTGCTCCTCGGTGTGCCAGTACGGCATGTGCGGCACGGCAACTGGGCGGTTTGAGGTCTGTTAATGCATCAGGGGCATGCGTATGGCAATGCAGGGGCTAAGTGGGGACACGCAAGCCCAGCTCCATGTGCAGCAGGCATGCGCCTTAGGTGGCCCAGGCAGGTGCGGGGACCAGCGGTGCTCCTCGGTGTGCCAATATGGCATGTGCGGCACGGCGGGCGGTTTGAGGTCTGTTAATGCATCAGGGGCATGCGTATGGCAATTAACAGGGCTAAGTGGGGACACGCAAGCCCAGCTCCATGTGCAGGCCGCATGCGCCTTGGGTGCCCCAGGCAAGGTGCGAGGGACCAGCTTGGTGCTCCTCGGTGTGCCAGTACGGCATGTGCGGCACGGCAACTGGGCGGTTTGAGGTCTGTTAATGCATCAGGGGCATGCGTATGGCAATTAACAGGGCTAAGTGGGGACACGCAAGCCCAGCTCCATGTGCAGGCGCATGCGCCTTGGGTGCCCCAGGCAAGGTGCGGGGACCAGCTTGGTGCTCCTCGGTGTGCCAATACGGCATGTGCGGCACGGCAACTGGGCGGTTTGAGGTCTGTTAATGCATCAGGGGCATGCGTATGGCAATTAACAGGGCTAAGTGGGGACACGCAAGCCCAGCTCCATGTGCAGGCCGCATGCGCCTAGGTGCCCCAGGGCAGGTGCGGGGACCAGCTTGGTGCTCCGGTGTGCCAATATGGCATGTGCGGCACGGCAACTGGGCGGTTTGAGGTCTGTTAATGCATCAGGGGCATGCGTATGGCAATTAACAGGGCTAAGTGGGGACACGCAAGCCCAGCTCCATGTGCAGGCCGCATGCGCCTTGGGTGCCCCAGGCAGGTGCAGGGACCAGCTTGGTGCTCCTCGGTGTGCCAGTACGGCATGTGCGGCACGGCAACTGGGCGGTTTGAGGTCTGTTAATGCATCAGGGGCATGCGTATGGCAATTAACAGGGCTAAGTGGGGACACGCAAGCCCAGCTCCATGTGCAGCCGCATGCGCCTTAGGTGCCCCAGGCAAGGTGAGGGGACCAGCTTGGTGCTCCTCGGTGTGCCAATACGGCATGTGCGGCACGGCAACTGGGCGGTTTGAGGTCTGTTAATGCATCAGGGGCATGCGTATGGCAATTAACAGGGCTAAGTGGGGACACGCAAGCCCAGCTCCATGTGCAGGCCGCATGCGCCTTGGGTGCCCCAGGCAAGGTGCAGGGACCAGCTTGGTGCTCCTCGATTGTGCCAATATGGCATGTGCGGCACGGCAACTGGGCGGTTTGAGGTCTGTTAATGCATCAGGGGCATGCGTATGGCAATTGCAGGGCTAAGTGGGGACACGCAAGCCCAGCTCCATGTGCAGGCCGCATGCGCCTTGGGTGCCCCAGGCAAGGTGCGGGGACCAGCTTGGTGCTCCTCGGTGTGCCAATACGGCATGTGCGGCACGGCAACTGGGCGGTTTGAGGTCTGTTAATGCATCAGGGGCATGCGTATGGCAATGCAGGGGCTAAGTGGGGACACGCAAGCCCAGCTCCATGTGCAGGCCGCATGCGCCTTGGGTGCCCCAGGCAGGTGCGAGGGACCAGCTTGGTGCTCCTCGGTGTGCCAATATGGCATGTGCGGCACGGCAACTGGGCGGTTTGAGGTCTGTTAATGCATCAGGGGCATGCGTATGGCAATTAACAGGGCTAAGTGGGGACACGCAAGCCCAGCTCCATGTGCAGGCGCATGCATTGGTGCCCCAGGCAAGGTGCGGGGACCAGCTTGGTGCTCCTCGGTGTGCCAGTACGGCATGTGCGGCACGGCAACTGGGCGGTTTGAGGTCTGTTAATGCATCAGGGGCATGCGTATGGCAATTAACAGGGCTAAGTGGGGACACGCAAGCTCCATGTGCAGGCATGCGCCTTGGGTGCCCCAGGCAAGGTGCGGGGACCAGCTTGGTGCTCCTCGGTGTGCCAATATGGCATGTGCGGCACGGCAACTGGGCGGTTTGAGGTCTGTTAATGCATCAGGGGCATGCGTATGGCAATTAACAGGGCTAAGTGGGGACACGCAAGCCCAGCTCCATGTGCAGGCCGCATGCGCCTTGGGTGGCACCAGGCAAGGTGCGGGGACCAGCTTGGTGCTCCTCGGTGTGCCAATATGGCATGTGCGGCACGGCAACTGGGCGGTTTGAGGTCTGTTAATGCATCAGGGGCATGCGTATGGCAATTAACAGGGCTAAGTGGGGACACGCAAGCCCAGCTCCATGTGCAGGCGCATGCGCCTTGGGTGCCCCAGGCAGGTGCAGGGACCAGCTTGGTGCTCCTCGATGTGCCAATATGGCATGTGCGGCACGGCAACTGGGCGGTTTGAGGTCTGTTAATGCATCAGGGGCATGCGTATGGCAATTAACAGGGGCTAAGTGGGGACACGCAAGCCCAGCTCCATGTGCAGGCATGCGCCTTGGGTGCCCCAGGCAGGTGCGGGGACCAGCTTGGTGCTCCTCGGTGTGCCAGTATGGCATGTGCGGCACGGCAACTGGGCGGTTTGAGGTCTGTTAATGCATCAGGGGCATGCGTATGGCAATTAACAGGGCTAAGTGGGGACACGCAAGCCCAGCTCCATGTGCAGGCCGCATGCGCCTTGGGTGCCCCAGGCAAGGTGCAGGGACCAGCTTGGTGCTCCTCGGTGTGCCAATACGGCATGTGCGGCACGGCAACTGGGCGGTTTGAGGTCTGTTAATGCATCAGGGGCATGCGTATGGCAATTAACAGGGCTAAGTGGGGACACGCAAGCCCAGCTCCATGTGCAGGCGCATGCGCCTTGGGTGCCCCAGGCAAGGTGCGGGGACCAGCTTGGTGCTCCTCGGTGTGCCAATATGGCATGTGCGGCACGGCAACTGGGCGGTTTGAGGTCTGTTAATGCATCAGGGGCATGCGTATGGCAATTAACAGGGCTAAGTGGGGACACGCAAGCCCAGCTCCATGTGCAGGCCGCATGCGCCTTGGGTGCCCCAGGCAAGGTGCAGGGACCAGCTTGGTGCTCCTCGGTGTGCCAATACGGCATGTGCGGCACGGCAACTGGGCGGTTTGAGGTCTGTTAATGCATCAGGGGCATGCGTATGGCAATTAACAGGGCTAAGTGGGGACACGCAAGCCCAGCTCCATGTGCAGGCCGCATGCGCCTTGGGTGGCCCCAGGCAAGGTGCAGGGACCAGCTTGGTGCTCCTCGGTGTGCCAATATGGCATGTGCGGCACGGCAACTGGGCGGTTTGAGGTCTGTTAATGCATCAGGGGCATGCGTATGGCAATTAACAGGGCTAAGTGGGGACACGCAAGCCCAGCTCCATGTGCAGGCCGCATGCGCCTTGGGTGCCCCAGGCAGGTGCGGGGACCAGCTTGGTGCTCCTCGGTGTGCCAGTATGGCATGTGCGGCACGGCAACTGGGCGGTTTGAGGTCTGTTAATGCATCAGGGGCATGCGTATGGCAATTAACAGGGCTAAGTGGGGACACGCAAGCCCAGCTCCATGTGCAGGCCGCATGCGCCTTGGGTGCCCCAGGCAGGTGCAGGACCAGCTTGGTGCTCCTCGGTGTGCCAGTACGGCATGTGCGGCACGGCAACTGGGCGGTTTGAGGTCTGTTAATGCATCAGGGGCATGCGTATGGCAATTAACAGGGCTAAGTGGGGACACGCAAGCCCAGCTCCATGTGCAGGCGCATGCGCCTTGGGTGCCCCAGGCAAGGTGCGGGACCAGCTTGGTGCTCCTCGGTGTGCCAATACGGCATGTGCGGCACGGCAACTGGGCGGTTTGAGGTCTGTTAATGCATCAGGGGCATGCGTATGGCAATTAACAGGGCTAAGTGGGGACACGCAAGCCCAGCTCCATGTGCAGGCGCATGCGCCTTGGGTGCCCCAGGCAGGTGCAGGGACCAGCTTGGTGCTCCTCGGTGTGCCAATACGGCATGTGCGGCACGGCAACTGGGCGGTTTGAGGTCTGTTAATGCATCAGGGGCATGCGTATGGCAATTAACAGGGCTAAGTGGGGACACGCAAGCCCAGCTCCATGTGCAGGCGCATGCGCCTTGGGTGCCCCAGGCAAGGTGCGGGGACCAGCTTGGTGCTCCTCGGTGTGCCAATATGGCATGTGCGGCACGGCAACTGGGCGGTTTGAGGTCTGTTAATGCATCAGGGGCATGCGTATGGCAATTAACAGGGCTAAGTGGGGACACGCAAGCCCAGCTCCATGTGCAGGCCGCATGCGCCTTGGGTGCCCCAGGCAAGGTGCGGGGACCAGCTTGGTGCTCCTCGGTGTGCCAGTATGGCATGTGCGGCACGGCAACTGGGCGGTTTGAGGTCTGTTAATGCATCAGGGGCATGCGTATGGCAATTAACAGGGCTAAGTGGGGACACGCAAGCCCAGCTCCATGTGCAGGCCGCATGCGCCTTGGGTGCCCCAGGCAAGGTGCGGGGACCAGCTTGGTGCTCCTCGGTGTGCCAATACGGCATGTGCGGCACGGCAACTGGGCGGTTTGAGGTCTGTTAATGCATCAGGGGCATGCGTATGGCAATTAACAGGGCTAAGTGGGGACACGCAAGCCCAGCTCCATGTGCAGGCCGCATGCGCCTTGGGTGCCCCTAGGCAAGGTGCAGGGACCAGCTTGGTGCTCCTCGGTGTGCCAGTATGGCATGTGCGGCACGGCAACTGGGCGGTTTGAGGTCTGTTAATGCATCAGGGGCATGCGTATGGCAATTAACAGGGCTAAGTGGGGACACGCAAGCCCAGCTCCATGTGCAGGCCGCATGCGCCTTGGGTGCCCCCAGGCAAGGTGCGGGGACCAGCTTGGTGCTCCTCGGTGTGCCAGTACGGCATGTGCGGCACGGCAACTGGGCGGTTTGAGGTCTGTTAATGCATCAGGGGCATGCGTATGGCAATTAACAGGGCTAAGTGGGGACACGCAAGCCCAGCTCCATGTGCAGGCGCATGCGCCTTGGGTGCCCCAGGCAAGGTGCAGGGACCAGCTTGGTGCTCCTCGGTGTGCCAATACGGCATGTGCGGCACGGCAACTGGGCGGTTTGAGGTCTGTTAATGCATCAGGGGCATGCGTATGGCAATTAACAGGGCTAAGTGGGGACACGCAAGCCCAGCTCCATGTGCAGGCCGCATGCGCCTTGGGTGGCCCCAGGCAAGGTGCGGGGACCAGCTTGGTGCTCCTCGGTGTGCCAATATGGCATGTGCGGCACGGCAACTGGGCGGTTTGAGGTCTGTTAATGCATCAGGGGCATGCGTATGGCAATTAACAGGGCTAAGTGGGGACACGCAAGCCCAGCTCCATGTGCAGGCCGCATGCGCCTTGGGTGCCCCCAGGCAAGGTGCAGGGACCAGCTTGGTGCTCCTCGGTGTGCCAATACGGCATGTGCGGCACGGCAACTGGGCGGTTTGAGGTCTGTTAATGCATCAGGGGCATGCGTATGGCAATTAACAGGGCTAAGTGGGGACACGCAAGCCCAGCTCCATGTGCAGGCCGCATGCGCCTTGGGTGGCCCCAGGCAAGGTGCGGGGACCAGCTTGGTGCTCCTCGGTGTGCCAATATGGCATGTGCGGCACGGCAACTGGGCGGTTTGAGGTCTGTTAATGCATCAGGGGCATGCGTATGGCAATTAACAGGGCTAAGTGGGGACACGCAAGCCCAGCTCCATGTGCAGGCCGCATGCGCCTTGGGTGCCCCAGGCAAGGTGCAGGGACCAGCTTGGTGCTCCTCGGTGTGCCAATATGGCATGTGCGGCACGGCAACTGGGCGGTTTGAGGTCTGTTAATGCATCAGGGGCATGCGTATGGCAATTAACAGGGCTAAGTGGGGACACGCAAGCCCAGCTCCATGTGCAGGCCGCATGCGCCTTGGGTGGCCCCAGGCAAGGTGCGGGGACCAGCTTGGTGCTCCTCGGTGTGCCAATATGGCATGTGCGGCACGGCAACTGGGCGGTTTGAGGTCTGTTAATGCATCAGGGGCATGCGTATGGCAATTAACAGGGCTAAGTGGGGACACGCAAGCCCAGCTCCATGTGCAGGCCGCATGCGCCTTGGGTGCCCCAGGCAAGGTGCGGGGACCAGCTTGGTGCTCCTCGGTGTGCCAATATGGCATGTGCGGCACGGCAACTGGGCGGTTTGAGGTCTGTTAATGCATCAGGGGCATGCGTATGGCAATTAACAGGGCTAAGTGGGGACACGCAAGCCCAGCTCCATGTGCAGGCGCATGCGCCTTGGGTGCCCCAGGCAAGGTGCAGGGACCAGCTTGGTGCTCCTCGGTGTGCCAATACGGCATGTGCGGCACGGCAACTGGGCGGTTTGAGGTCTGTTAATGCATCAGGGGCATGCGTATGGCAATTAACAGGGCTAAGTGGGGACACGCAAGCCCAGCTCCATGTGCAGGCGCATGCGCCTTGGGTGGCCCCAGGCAAGGTGCAGGGACCAGCTTGGTGCTCCTCGGTGTGCCAATATGGCATGTGCGGCACGGCAACTGGGCGGTTTGAGGTCTGTTAATGCATCAGGGGCATGCGTATGGCAATTAACAGGGCTAAGTGGGGACACGCAAGCCCAGCTCCATGTGCAGGCCGCATGCGCCTTGGGTGGCCCCAGGCAAGGTGCGGGGACCAGCTTGGTGCTCCTCGGTGTGCCAGTACGGCATGTGCGGCACGGCAACTGGGCGGTTTGAGGTCTGTTAATGCATCAGGGGCATGCGTATGGCAATTAACAGGGCTAAGTGGGGACACGCAAGCCCAGCTCCATGTGCAGGCCGCATGCGCCTTGGGTGGCCCCAGGCAAGGTGCGAGGACCAGCTTGGTGCTCCTCGGTGTGCCAGTATGGCATGTGCGGCACGGCAACTGGGCGGTTTGAGGTCTGTTAATGCATCAGGGGCATGCGTATGGCAATTAACAGGGCTAAGTGGGGACACGCAAGCCCAGCTCCATGTGCAGGCCGCATGCGCCTTGGGTGCCCCAGGCAAGGTGCGGGGACCAGCTTGGTGCTCCTCGGTGTGCCAGTATGGCATGTGCGGCACGGCAACTGGGCGGTTTGAGGTCTGTTAATGCATCAGGGGCATGCGTATGGCAATTAACAGGGCTAAGTGGGGACACGCAAGCCCAGCTCCATGTGCAGGCCGCATGCGCCTTGGGTGGCCCCAGGCAAGGTGCGGGGACCAGCTTGGTGCTCCTCGGTGTGCCAATATGGCATGTGCGGCACGGCAACTGGGCGGTTTGAGGTCTGTTAATGCATCAGGGGCATGCGTATGGCAATTAACAGGGCTAAGTGGGGACACGCAAGCCCAGCTCCATGTGCAGGCCGCATGCGCCTTGGGTGCCCCAGGCAAGGTGCAGGGACCAGCTTGGTGCTCCTCGGTGTGCCAATACGGCATGTGCGGCACGGCAACTGGGCGGTTTGAGGTCTGTTAATGCATCAGGGGCATGCGTATGGCAATTAACAGGGCTAAGTGGGGACACGCAAGCCCAGCTCCATGTGCAGGCGCATGCGCCTTGGGTGGCCCCAGGCAAGGTGCGGGGACCAGCTTGGTGCTCCTCGGTGTGCCAGTACGGCATGTGCGGCACGGCAACTGGGCGGTTTGAGGTCTGTTAATGCATCAGGGGCATGCGTATGGCAATTAACAGGGCTAAGTGGGGACACGCAAGCCCAGCTCCATGTGCAGGCCGCATGCGCCTTGGGTGGCCCCAGGCAAGGTGCGGGGACCAGCTTGGTGCTCCTCGGTGTGCCAATATGGCATGTGCGGCACGGCAACTGGGCGGTTTGAGGTCTGTTAATGCATCAGGGGCATGCGTATGGCAATTAACAGGGCTAAGTGGGGACACGCAAGCCCAGCTCCATGTGCAGGCCGCATGCGCCTTGGGTGCCCCAGGCAAGGTGCGGGGACCAGCTTGGTGCTCCTCGGTGTGCCAATATGGCATGTGCGGCACGGCAACTGGGCGGTTTGAGGTCTGTTAATGCATCAGGGGCATGCGTATGGCAATTAACAGGGCTAAGTGGGGACACGCAAGCCCAGCTCCATGTGCAGGCCGCATGCGCCTTGGGTGCCCCAGGCAGGTGCGGGGACCAGCTTGGTGCTCCTCGGTGTGCCAATATGGCATGTGCGGCACGGCAACTGGGCGGTTTGAGGTCTGTTAATGCATCAGGGGCATGCGTATGGCAATTAACAGGGCTAAGTGGGGACACGCAAGCCCAGCTCCATGTGCAGGCCGCATGCGCCTTGGGTGGCCCCAGGCAAGGTGCGGGGACCAGCTTGGTGCTCCTCGGTGTGCCAATATGGCATGTGCGGCACGGCAACTGGGCGGTTTGAGGTCTGTTAATGCATCAGGGGCATGCGTATGGCAATTAACAGGGCTAAGTGGGGACACGCAAGCCCAGCTCCATGTGCAGGCCGCATGCGCCTTGGGTGGCCCCAGGCAAGGTGCAGGGACCAGCTTGGTGCTCCTCGGTGTGCCAGTATGGCATGTGCGGCACGGCAACTGGGCGGTTTGAGGTCTGTTAATGCATCAGGGGCATGCGTATGGCAATTAACAGGGCTAAGTGGGGACACGCAAGCCCAGCTCCATGTGCAGGCGCATGCGCCTTGGGTGCCCCAGGCAAGGTGCGGGGACCAGCTTGGTGCTCCTCGGTGTGCCAGTACGGCATGTGCGGCACGGCAACTGGGCGGTTTGAGGTCTGTTAATGCATCAGGGGCATGCGTATGGCAATTAACAGGGCTAAGTGGGGACACGCAAGCCCAGCTCCATGTGCAGGCCGCATGCGCCTTGGGTGCCCCAGGCAAGGTGCGGGACCAGCTTGGTGCTCCTCGGTGTGCCAATATGGCATGTGCGGCACGGCAACTGGGCGGTTTGAGGTCTGTTAATGCATCAGGGGCATGCGTATGGCAATTAACAGGGCTAAGTGGGGACACGCAAGCCCAGCTCCATGTGCAGGCGCATGCGCCTTGGGTGCCCCAGGCAAGGTGCAGGGACCAGCTTGGTGCTCCTCGGTGTGCCAATATGGCATGTGCGGCACGGCAACTGGGCGGTTTGAGGTCTGTTAATGCATCAGGGGCATGCGTATGGCAATTAACAGGGCTAAGTGGGGACACGCAAGCCCAGCTCCATGTGCAGGCCGCATGCGCCTTGGGTGGCCCCAGCTGTGCAGGGACCAGCTTGGTGCTCCTCGGTGTGCCAATATGGCATGTGCGGCACGGCAACTGGGCGGTTTGAGGTCTGTTAATGCATCAGGGGCATGCGTATGGCAATTAACAGGGCTAAGTGGGGACACGCAAGCCCAGCTCCATGTGCAGGCCGCATGCGCCTTGGGTGGCCCCAGCTGTGCAGGGACCAGCTTGGTGCTCCTCGGTGTGCCAATATGGCATGTGCGGCACGGCAACTGGGCGGTTTGAGGTCTGTTAATGCATCAGGGGCATGCGTATGGCAATTAACAGGGCTAAGTGGGGACACGCAAGCCCAGCTCCATGTGCAGGCCGCATGCGCCTTGGGTGCCCCCAGGCAAGGTGCGGGGACCAGCTTGGTGCTCCTCGGTGTGCCAGTACGGCATGTGCGGCACGGCAACTGGGCGGTTTGAGGTCTGTTAATGCATCAGGGGCATGCGTATGGCAATTAACAGGGCTAAGTGGGGACACGCAAGCCCAGCTCCATGTGCAGGCATGCGCCTTGGGTGCCCCCAGGCAAGGTGCAGGGACCAGCTTGGTGCTCCTCGGTGTGCCAATACGGCATGTGCGGCACGGCAACTGGGCGGTTTGAGGTCTGTTAATGCATCAGGGGCATGCGTATGGCAATTAACAGGGCTAAGTGGGGACACGCAAGCCCAGCTCCATGTGCAGGCCGCATGCGCCTTGGGTGCCCCAGGCAGGTGCGGGACCAGCTTGGTGCTCCTCGGTGTGCCAATACGGCATGTGCGGCACGGCAACTGGGCGGTTTGAGGTCTGTTAATGCATCAGGGGCATGCGTATGGCAATTAACAGGGCTAAGTGGGGACACGCAAGCCCAGCTCCATGTGCAGGCGCATGCGCCTTGGGTGGCCCCAGGCAAGGTGCAGGGACCAGCTTGGTGCTCCTCGGTGTGCCAATATGGCATGTGCGGCACGGCAACTGGGCGGTTTGAGGTCTGTTAATGCATCAGGGGCATGCGTATGGCAATTAACAGGGCTAAGTGGGGACACGCAAGCCCAGCTCCATGTGCAGGCCGCATGCGCCTTGGGTGCCCCAGGCAAGGTGCAGGGACCAGCTTGGTGCTCCTCGGTGTGCCAATACGGCATGTGCGGCACGGCAACTGGGCGGTTTGAGGTCTGTTAATGCATCAGGGGCATGCGTATGGCAATTAACAGGGCTAAGTGGGGACACGCAAGCCCAGCTCCATGTGCAGGCCGCATGCGCCTTGGGTGCCCCAGGCAAGGTGCGGGGACCAGCTTGGTGCTCCTCGGTGTGCCAGTACGGCATGTGCGGCACGGCAACTGGGCGGTTTGAGGTCTGTTAATGCATCAGGGGCATGCGTATGGCAATTAACAGGGCTAAGTGGGGACACGCAAGCCCAGCTCCATGTGCAGGCCGCATGCGCCTTGGGTGCCCCAGGCAAGGTGCGGGGACCAGCTTGGTGCTCCTCGGTGTGCCAATATGGCATGTGCGGCACGGCAACTGGGCGGTTTGAGGTCTGTTAATGCATCAGGGGCATGCGTATGGCAATTAACAGGGCTAAGTGGGGACACGCAAGCCCAGCTCCATGTGCAGGCCGCATGCGCCTTGGGTGGCCCCAGGCAAGGTGCAGGGACCAGCTTGGTGCTCCTCGGTGTGCCAATATGGCATGTGCGGCACGGCAACTGGGCGGTTTGAGGTCTGTTAATGCATCAGGGGCATGCGTATGGCAATTAACAGGGCTAAGTGGGGACACGCAAGCCCAGCTCCATGTGCAGGCCGCATGCGCCTTGGGTGCCCCAGGCAAGGTGCGGGGACCAGCTTGGTGCTCCTCGGTGTGCCAGTACGGCATGTGCGGCACGGCAACTGGGCGGTTTGAGGTCTGTTAATGCATCAGGGGCATGCGTATGGCAATTAACAGGGCTAAGTGGGGACACGCAAGCCCAGCTCCATGTGCAGGCCGCATGCGCCTTGGGTGCCCCAGGCAAGGTGCGGGGACCAGCTTGGTGCTCCTCGGTGTGCCAGTATGGCATGTGCGGCACGGCAACTGGGCGGTTTGAGGTCTGTTAATGCATCAGGGGCATGCGTATGGCAATTAACAGGGCTAAGTGGGGACACGCAAGCCCAGCTCCATGTGCAGGCCGCATGCGCCTTGGGTGCCCCAGGCAAGGTGCGGGGACCAGCTTGGTGCTCCTCGGTGTGCCAATATGGCATGTGCGGCACGGCAACTGGGCGGTTTGAGGTCTGTTAATGCATCAGGGGCATGCGTATGGCAATTAACAGGGCTAAGTGGGGACACGCAAGCCCAGCTCCATGTGCAGGCGCATGCGCCTTGGGTGCCCCAGGCAAGGTGCGGGGACCAGCTTGGTGCTCCTCGGTGTGCCAGTACGGCATGTGCGGCACGGCAACTGGGCGGTTTGAGGTCTGTTAATGCATCAGGGGCATGCGTATGGCAATTAACAGGGCTAAGTGGGGACACGCAAGCCCAGCTCCATGTGCAGGCCGCATGCGCCTTGGGTGGCCCCAGGCAAGGTGCAGGGACCAGCTTGGTGCTCCTCGGTGTGCCAATATGGCATGTGCGGCACGGCAACTGGGCGGTTTGAGGTCTGTTAATGCATCAGGGGCATGCGTATGGCAATTAACAGGGCTAAGTGGGGACACGCAAGCCCAGCTCCATGTGCAGGCCGCATGCGCCTTGGGTGCCCCAGGCAAGGTGCAGGGACCAGCTTGGTGCTCCTCGGTGTGCCAATATGGCATGTGCGGCACGGCAACTGGGCGGTTTGAGGTCTGTTAATGCATCAGGGGCATGCGTATGGCAATTAACAGGGCTAAGTGGGGACACGCAAGCCCAGCTCCATGTGCAGGCATGCGCCTTGGGTGCCCCAGGCAAGGTGCGGGGACCAGCTTGGTGCTCCTCGGTGTGCCAATATGGCATGTGCGGCACGGCAACTGGGCGGTTTGAGGTCTGTTAATGCATCAGGGGCATGCGTATGGCAATTAACAGGGCTAAGTGGGGACACGCAAGCCCAGCTCCATGTGCAGGCCGCATGCGCCTTGGGTGCCCCAGGCAGGTGCGGGGACCAGCTTGGTGCTCCTCGGTGTGCCAATACGGCATGTGCGGCACGGCAACTGGGCGGTTTGAGGTCTGTTAATGCATCAGGGGCATGCGTATGGCAATTAACAGGGCTAAGTGGGGACACGCAAGCCCAGCTCCATGTGCAGGCCGCATGCGCCTTGGGTGGCCCCAGGCAAGGTGCGGGGACCAGCTTGGTGCTCCTCGGTGTGCCAATATGGCATGTGCGGCACGGCAACTGGGCGGTTTGAGGTCTGTTAATGCATCAGGGGCATGCGTATGGCAATTAACAGGGCTAAGTGGGGACACGCAAGCCCAGCTCCATGTGCAGGCCGCATGCGCCTTGGGTGGCCCCAGGCAAGGTGCGGGGACCAGCTTGGTGCTCCTCGGTGTGCCAATATGGCATGTGCGGCACGGCAACTGGGCGGTTTGAGGTCTGTTAATGCATCAGGGGCATGCGTATGGCAATTAACAGGGCTAAGTGGGGACACGCAAGCCCAGCTCCATGTGCAGGCCGCATGCGCCTTGGGTGCCCCAGGCAAGGTGCGGGGACCAGCTTGGTGCTCCTCGGTGTGCCAGTATGGCATGTGCGGCACGGCAACTGGGCGGTTTGAGGTCTGTTAATGCATCAGGGGCATGCGTATGGCAATTAACAGGGCTAAGTGGGGACACGCAAGCCCAGCTCCATGTGCAGGCCGCATGCGCCTTGGGTGCCCCAGGCAGGTGCAGGGACCAGCTTGGTGCTCCTCGGTGTGCCAATATGGCATGTGCGGCACGGCAACTGGGCGGTTTGAGGTCTGTTAATGCATCAGGGGCATGCGTATGGCAATTAACAGGGCTAAGTGGGGACACGCAAGCCCAGCTCCATGTGCAGGCCGCATGCGCCTTGGGTGCCCCAGGCAAGGTGCGGGGACCAGCTTGGTGCTCCTCGGTGTGCCAGTACGGCATGTGCGGCACGGCAACTGGGCGGTTTGAGGTCTGTTAATGCATCAGGGGCATGCGTATGGCAATTAACAGGGCTAAGTGGGGACACGCAAGCCCAGCTCCATGTGCAGGCCGCATGCGCCTTGGGTGGCCCCAGGCAAGGTGCGGGGACCAGCTTGGTGCTCCTCGGTGTGCCAATATGGCATGTGCGGCACGGCAACTGGGCGGTTTGAGGTCTGTTAATGCATCAGGGGCATGCGTATGGCAATTAACAGGGCTAAGTGGGGACACGCAAGCCCAGCTCCATGTGCAGGCCGCATGCGCCTTGGGTGCCCCAGGCAGGTGCGGGGACCAGCTTGGTGCTCCTCGGTGTGCCAGTACGGCATGTGCGGCACGGCAACTGGGCGGTTTGAGGTCTGTTAATGCATCAGGGGCATGCGTATGGCAATTAACAGGGCTAAGTGGGGACACGCAAGCCCAGCTCCATGTGCAGGCCGCATGCGCCTTGGGTGCCCCAGGCAAGGTGCGGGGACCAGCTTGGTGCTCCTCGGTGTGCCAGTACGGCATGTGCGGCACGGCAACTGGGCGGTTTGAGGTCTGTTAATGCATCAGGGGCATGCGTATGGCAATTAACAGGGCTAAGTGGGGACACGCAAGCCCAGCTCCATGTGCAGGCCGCATGCGCCTTGGGTGCCCCAGGCAAGGTGCGGGGACCAGCTTGGTGCTCCTCGGTGTGCCAGTATGGCATGTGCGGCACGGCAACTGGGCGGTTTGAGGTCTGTTAATGCATCAGGGGCATGCGTATGGCAATTAACAGGGCTAAGTGGGGACACGCAAGCCCAGCTCCATGTGCAGGCCGCATGCGCCTTGGGTGCCCCAGGCAGGTGCAGGGACCAGCTTGGTGCTCCTCGGTGTGCCAGTACGGCATGTGCGGCACGGCAACTGGGCGGTTTGAGGTCTGTTAATGCATCAGGGGCATGCGTATGGCAATTAACAGGGCTAAGTGGGGACACGCAAGCCCAGCTCCATGTGCAGGCCGCATGCGCCTTGGGTGCCCCAGGCAAGGTGCGGGGACCAGCTTGGTGCTCCTCGGTGTGCCAGTACGGCATGTGCGGCACGGCAACTGGGCGGTTTGAGGTCTGTTAATGCATCAGGGGCATGCGTATGGCAATTAACAGGGCTAAGTGGGGACACGCAAGCCCAGCTCCATGTGCAGGCCGCATGCGCCTTGGGTGGCCCCAGGCAAGGTGCAGGGACCAGCTTGGTGCTCCTCGGTGTGCCAATATGGCATGTGCGGCACGGCAACTGGGCGGTTTGAGGTCTGTTAATGCATCAGGGGCATGCGTATGGCAATTAACAGGGCTAAGTGGGGACACGCAAGCCCAGCTCCATGTGCAGGCCGCATGCGCCTTGGGTGCCCCAGGCAAGGTGCGGGGACCAGCTTGGTGCTCCTCGGTGTGCCAATACGGCATGTGCGGCACGGCAACTGGGCGGTTTGAGGTCTGTTAATGCATCAGGGGCATGCGTATGGCAATTAACAGGGCTAAGTGGGGACACGCAAGCCCAGCTCCATGTGCAGGCCGCATGCGCCTTGGGTGCCCCAGGCAGGTGCGGGGACCAGCTTGGTGCTCCTCGGTGTGCCAGTACGGCATGTGCGGCACGGCAACTGGGCGGTTTGAGGTCTGTTAATGCATCAGGGGCATGCGTATGGCAATTAACAGGGCTAAGTGGGGACACGCAAGCCCAGCTCCATGTGCAGGCCGCATGCGCCTTGGGTGCCCCAGGCAAGGTGCGGGGACCAGCTTGGTGCTCCTCGGTGTGCCAATATGGCATGTGCGGCACGGCAACTGGGCGGTTTGAGGTCTGTTAATGCATCAGGGGCATGCGTATGGCAATTAACAGGGCTAAGTGGGGACACGCAAGCCCAGCTCCATGTGCAGGCCGCATGCGCCTTGGGTGCCCCAGGCAAGGTGCGGGGACCAGCTTGGTGCTCCTCGGTGTGCCAGTACGGCATGTGCGGCACGGCAACTGGGCGGTTTGAGGTCTGTTAATGCATCAGGGGCATGCGTATGGCAATTAACAGGGCTAAGTGGGGACACGCAAGCCCAGCTCCATGTGCAGGCCGCATGCGCCTTGGGTGCCCCAGGCAAGGTGCGGGGACCAGCTTGGTGCTCCTCGGTGTGCCAGTACGGCATGTGCGGCACGGCAACTGGGCGGTTTGAGGTCTGTTAATGCATCAGGGGCATGCGTATGGCAATTAACAGGGCTAAGTGGGGACACGCAAGCCCAGCTCCATGTGCAGGCCGCATGCGCCTTGGGTGCCCCAGGCAAGGTGCGGGGACCAGCTTGGTGCTCCTCGGTGTGCCAGTACGGCATGTGCGGCACGGCAACTGGGCGGTTTGAGGTCTGTTAATGCATCAGGGGCATGCGTATGGCAATTAACAGGGCTAAGTGGGGACACGCAAGCCCAGCTCCATGTGCAGGCCGCATGCGCCTTGGGTGCCCCAGGCAAGGTGCGGGGACCAGCTTGGTGCTCCTCGGTGTGCCAGTACGGCATGTGCGGCACGGCAACTGGGCGGTTTGAGGTCTGTTAATGCATCAGGGGCATGCGTATGGCAATTAACAGGGCTAAGTGGGGACACGCAAGCCCAGCTCCATGTGCAGGCCGCATGCGCCTTGGGTGCCCCAGGCAGGTGCGGGGACCAGCTTGGTGCTCCTCGGTGTGCCAGTACGGCATGTGCGGCACGGCAACTGGGCGGTTTGAGGTCTGTTAATGCATCAGGGGCATGCGTATGGCAATTAACAGGGCTAAGTGGGGACACGCAAGCCCAGCTCCATGTGCAGGCCGCATGCGCCTTGGGTGCCCCAGGCAAGGTGCAGGGACCAGCTTGGTGCTCCTCGGTGTGCCAGTACGGCATGTGCGGCACGGCAACTGGGCGGTTTGAGGTCTGTTAATGCATCAGGGGCATGCGTATGGCAATTAACAGGGCTAAGTGGGGACACGCAAGCCCAGCTCCATGTGCAGGCCGCATGCGCCTTGGGTGCCCCAGGCAAGGTGCAGGGACCAGCTTGGTGCTCCTCGGTGTGCCAGTATGGCATGTGCGGCACGGCAACTGGGCGGTTTGAGGTCTGTTAATGCATCAGGGGCATGCGTATGGCAATTAACAGGGCTAAGTGGGGACACGCAAGCCCAGCTCCATGTGCAGGCCGCATGCGCCTTGGGTGCCCCAGGCAGGTGCGGGGACCAGCTTGGTGCTCCTCGGTGTGCCAGTACGGCATGTGCGGCACGGCAACTGGGCGGTTTGAGGTCTGTTAATGCATCAGGGGCATGCGTATGGCAATTAACAGGGCTAAGTGGGGACACGCAAGCCCAGCTCCATGTGCAGGCCGCATGCGCCTTGGGTGCCCCAGGCAAGGTGCGGGGACCAGCTTGGTGCTCCTCGGTGTGCCAGTACGGCATGTGCGGCACGGCAACTGGGCGGTTTGAGGTCTGTTAATGCATCAGGGGCATGCGTATGGCAATTAACAGGGCTAAGTGGGGACACGCAAGCCCAGCTCCATGTGCAGGCCGCATGCGCCTTGGGTGCCCCAGGCAAGGTGCAGGGACCAGCTTGGTGCTCCTCGGTGTGCCAGTACGGCATGTGCGGCACGGCAACTGGGCGGTTTGAGGTCTGTTAATGCATCAGGGGCATGCGTATGGCAATTAACAGGGCTAAGTGGGGACACGCAAGCCCAGCTCCATGTGCAGGCCGCATGCGCCTTGGGTGCCCCAGGCAAGGTGCGGGGACCAGCTTGGTGCTCCTCGGTGTGCCAGTACGGCATGTGCGGCACGGCAACTGGGCGGTTTGAGGTCTGTTAATGCATCAGGGGCATGCGTATGGCAATTAACAGGGCTAAGTGGGGACACGCAAGCCCAGCTCCATGTGCAGGCCGCATGCGCCTTGGGTGCCCCAGGCAGGTGCAGGGGACCAGCTTGGTGCTCCTCGGTGTGCCAGTACGGCATGTGCGGCACGGCAACTGGGCGGTTTGAGGTCTGTTAATGCATCAGGGGCATGCGTATGGCAATTAACAGGGCTAAGTGGGGACACGCAAGCCCAGCTCCATGTGCAGGCCGCATGCGCCTTGGGTGCCCCAGGCAGGTGCGGGGACCAGCTTGGTGCTCCTCGGTGTGCCAATACGGCATGTGCGGCACGGCAACTGGGCGGTTTGAGGTCTGTTAATGCATCAGGGGCATGCGTATGGCAATTAACAGGGCTAAGTGGGGACACGCAAGCCCAGCTCCATGTGCAGGCCGCATGCGCCTTGGGTGCCCCAGGCAAGGACCAGCTTGGTGCTCCTCGGTGTGCCAGTACGGCATGTGCGGCACGGCAACTGGGCGGTTTGAGGTCTGTTAATGCATCAGGGGCATGCGTATGGCAATTAACAGGGCTAAGTGGGGACACGCAAGCCCAGCTCCATGTGCAGGCCGCATGCGCCTTGGGTGCCCCAGGCAAGGTGCGGGGACCAGCTTGGTGCTCCTCGGTGTGCCAGTACGGCATGTGCGGCACGGCAACTGGGCGGTTTGAGGTCTGTTAATGCATCAGGGGCATGCGTATGGCAATTAACAGGGCTAAGTGGGGACACGCAAGCCCAGCTCCATGTGCAGGCCGCATGCGCCTTGGGTGCCCCAGGCAAGGTGCGGGGACCAGCTTGGTGCTCCTCGGTGTGCCAGTACGGCATGTGCGGCACGGCAACTGGGCGGTTTGAGGTCTGTTAATGCATCAGGGGCATGCGTATGGCAATTAACAGGGCTAAGTGGGGACACGCAAGCCCAGCTCCATGTGCAGGCCGCATGCGCCTTGGGTGCCCCAGGCAAGGTGCAGGGACCAGCTTGGTGCTCCTCGGTGTGCCAGTACGGCATGTGCGGCACGGCAACTGGGCGGTTTGAGGTCTGTTAATGCATCAGGGGCATGCGTATGGCAATTAACAGGGCTAAGTGGGGACACGCAAGCCCAGCTCCATGTGCAGGCCGCATGCGCCTTGGGTGCCCCAGGCAAGGTGCGGGGACCAGCTTGGTGCTCCTCGGTGTGCCAGTACGGCATGTGCGGCACGGCAACTGGGCGGTTTGAGGTCTGTTAATGCATCAGGGGCATGCGTATGGCAATTAACAGGGCTAAGTGGGGACACGCAAGCCCAGCTCCATGTGCAGGCCGCATGCGCCTTGGGTGCCCCAGGCAAGGTGCGGGGACCAGCTTGGTGCTCCTCGGTGTGCCAGTACGGCATGTGCGGCACGGCAACTGGGCGGTTTGAGGTCTGTTAATGCATCAGGGGCATGCGTATGGCAATTAACAGGGCTAAGTGGGGACACGCAAGCCCAGCTCCATGTGCAGGCCGCATGCGCCTTGGGTGCCCCAGGCAAGGTGCGGGGACCAGCTTGGTGCTCCTCGGTGTGCCAGTACGGCATGTGCGGCACGGCAACTGGGCGGTTTGAGGTCTGTTAATGCATCAGGGGCATGCGTATGGCAATTAACAGGGCTAAGTGGGGACACGCAAGCCCAGCTCCATGTGCAGGCCGCATGCGCCTTGGGTGCCCCAGGCAAGGTGCGGGGACCAGCTTGGTGCTCCTCGGTGTGCCAGTACGGCATGTGCGGCACGGCAACTGGGCGGTTTGAGGTCTGTTAATGCATCAGGGGCATGCGTATGGCAATTAACAGGGCTAAGTGGGGACACGCAAGCCCAGCTCCATGTGCAGGCCGCATGCGCCTTGGGTGGCCCCAGGCAAGGTGCAGGGACCAGCTTGGTGCTCCTCGGTGTGCCAGTACGGCATGTGCGGCACGGCAACTGGGCGGTTTGAGGTCTGTTAATGCATCAGGGGCATGCGTATGGCAATTAACAGGGCTAAGTGGGGACACGCAAGCCCAGCTCCATGTGCAGGCCGCATGCGCCTTGGGCGGCCCCAGGCAAGGTGCGGGGACCAGCTTGGTGCTCCTCGGTGTGCCAATACGGCATGTGCGGCACGGCAACTGGGCGGTTTGAGGTCTGTTAATGCATCAGGGGCATGCGTATGGCAATTAACAGGGCTAAGTGGGGACACGCAAGCCCAGCTCCATGTGCAGGCCGCATGCGCCTTGGGTGCCCCAGGCAAGGTGCAGGGACCAGCTTGGTGCTCCTCGGTGTGCCAGTACGGCATGTGCGGCACGGCAACTGGGCGGTTTGAGGTCTGTTAATGCATCAGGGGCATGCGTATGGCAATTAACAGGGCTAAGTGGGGACACGCAAGCCCAGCTCCATGTGCAGGCCGCATGCGCCTTGGGTGCCCCAGGCAAGGTGCGGGGACCAGCTTGGTGCTCCTCGGTGTGCCAGTACGGCATGTGCGGCACGGCAACTGGGCGGTTTGAGGTCTGTTAATGCATCAGGGGCATGCGTATGGCAATTAACAGGGCTAAGTGGGGACACGCAAGCCCAGCTCCATGTGCAGGCCGCATGCGCCTTGGGTGGCCCCAGGCAAGGTGCAGGGACCAGCTTGGTGCTCCTCGGTGTGCCAGTACGGCATGTGCGGCACGGCAACTGGGCGGTTTGAGGTCTGTTAATGCATCAGGGGCATGCGTATGGCAATTAACAGGGCTAAGTGGGGACACGCAAGCCCAGCTCCATGTGCAGGCGCATGCGCCTTGGGTGCCCCAGGCAGGTGCGGGGACCAGCTTGGTGCTCCTCGGTGTGCCAGTACGGCATGTGCGGCACGGCAACTGGGCGGTTTGAGGTCTGTTAATGCATCAGGGGCATGCGTATGGCAATTAACAGGGCTAAGTGGGGACACGCAAGCCCAGCTCCATGTGCAGGCCGCATGCGCCTTGGGTGCCCCAGGCAAGGTGCAGGGACCAGCTTGGTGCTCCTCGGTGTGCCAGTACGGCATGTGCGGCACGGCAACTGGGCGGTTTGAGGTCTGTTAATGCATCAGGGGCATGCGTATGGCAATTAACAGGGCTAAGTGGGGACACGCAAGCCCAGCTCCATGTGCAGGCCGCATGCGCCTTGGGTGCCCCAGGCAGGTGCGGGGACCAGCTTGGTGCTCCTCGGTGTGCCAGTACGGCATGTGCGGCACGGCAACTGGGCGGTTTGAGGTCTGTTAATGCATCAGGGGCATGCGTATGGCAATTAACAGGGCTAAGTGGGGACACGCAAGCCCAGCTCCATGTGCAGGCCGCATGCGCCTTGGGTGCCCCAGGCAAGGTGCAGGGACCAGCTTGGTGCTCCTCGGTGTGCCAGTATGGCATGTGCGGCACGGCAACTGGGCGGTTTGAGGTCTGTTAATGCATCAGGGGCATGCGTATGGCAATTAACAGGGCTAAGTGGGGACACGCAAGCCCAGCTCCATGTGCAGGCCGCATGCGCCTTGGGTGCCCCAGGCAAGGTGCGGGGACCAGCTTGGTGCTCCTCGGTGTGCCAGTACGGCATGTGCGGCACGGCAACTGGGCGGTTTGAGGTCTGTTAATGCATCAGGGGCATGCGTATGGCAATTAACAGGGCTAAGTGGGGACACGCAAGCCCAGCTCCATGTGCAGGCCGCATGCGCCTTGGGTGCCCCAGGCAAGGTGCGGGGACCAGCTTGGTGCTCCTCGGTGTGCCAGTACGGCATGTGCGGCACGGCAACTGGGCGGTTTGAGGTCTGTTAATGCATCAGGGGCATGCGTATGGCAATTAACAGGGCTAAGTGGGGACACGCAAGCCCAGCTCCATGTGCAGGCCGCATGCGCCTTGGGTGCCCCAGGCAAGGTGCGGGGACCAGCTTGGTGCTCCTCGGTGTGCCAGTACGGCATGTGCGGCACGGCAACTGGGCGGTTTGAGGTCTGTTAATGCATCAGGGGCATGCGTATGGCAATTAACAGGGCTAAGTGGGGACACGCAAGCCCAGCTCCATGTGCAGGCCGCATGCGCCTTGGGTGCCCCAGGCAAGGTGCGGGGACCAGCTTGGTGCTCCTCGGTGTGCCAGTACGGCATGTGCGGCACGGCAACTGGGCGGTTTGAGGTCTGTTAATGCATCAGGGGCATGCGTATGGCAATTAACAGGGCTAAGTGGGGACACGCAAGCCCAGCTCCATGTGCAGGCCGCATGCGCCTTGGGTGCCCCAGGCAAGGTGCGGGGACCAGCTTGGTGCTCCTCGGTGTGCCAGTACGGCATGTGCGGCACGGCAACTGGGCGGTTTGAGGTCTGTTAATGCATCAGGGGCATGCGTATGGCAATTAACAGGGCTAAGTGGGGACACGCAAGCCCAGCTCCATGTGCAGGCCGCATGCGCCTTGGGTGCCCCAGGCAAGGTGCGGGGACCAGCTTGGTGCTCCTCGGTGTGCCAGTACGGCATGTGCGGCACGGCAACTGGGCGGTTTGAGGTCTGTTAATGCATCAGGGGCATGCGTATGGCAATTAACAGGGCTAAGTGGGGACACGCAAGCCCAGCTCCATGTGCAGGCCGCATGCGCCTTGGGTGCCCCAGGCAAGGTGCAGGGACCAGCTTGGTGCTCCTCGGTGTGCCAGTACGGCATGTGCGGCACGGCAACTGGGCGGTTTGAGGTCTGTTAATGCATCAGGGGCATGCGTATGGCAATTAACAGGGCTAAGTGGGGACACGCAAGCCCAGCTCCATGTGCAGGCCGCATGCGCCTTGGGTGCCCCAGGCAAGGTGCGGGGACCAGCTTGGTGCTCCTCGGTGTGCCAGTACGGCATGTGCGGCACGGCAACTGGGCGGTTTGAGGTCTGTTAATGCATCAGGGGCATGCGTATGGCAATTAACAGGGCTAAGTGGGGACACGCAAGCCCAGCTCCATGTGCAGGCCGCATGCGCCTTGGGTGCCCCAGGCAAGGTGCGGGGACCAGCTTGGTGCTCCTCGGTGTGCCAGTATGGCATGTGCGGCACGGCAACTGGGCGGTTTGAGGTCTGTTAATGCATCAGGGGCATGCGTATGGCAATTAACAGGGCTAAGTGGGGACACGCAAGCCCAGCTCCATGTGCAGGCCGCATGCGCCTTGGGTGCCCCAGGCAAGGTGCGGGGACCAGCTTGGTGCTCCTCGGTGTGCCAGTACGGCATGTGCGGCACGGCAACTGGGCGGTTTGAGGTCTGTTAATGCATCAGGGGCATGCGTATGGCAATTAACAGGGCTAAGTGGGGACACGCAAGCCCAGCTCCATGTGCAGGCCGCATGCGCCTTGGGTGCCCCAGGCAGGTGCGGGGACCAGCTTGGTGCTCCTCGGTGTGCCAGTACGGCATGTGCGGCACGGCAACTGGGCGGTTTGAGGTCTGTTAATGCATCAGGGGCATGCGTATGGCAATTAACAGGGCTAAGTGGGGACACGCAAGCCCAGCTCCATGTGCAGGCCGCATGCGCCTTGGGTGCCCCAGGCAAGGTGCGGGGACCAGCTTGGTGCTCCTCGGTGTGCCAGTACGGCATGTGCGGCACGGCAACTGGGCGGTTTGAGGTCTGTTAATGCATCAGGGGCATGCGTATGGCAATTAACAGGGCTAAGTGGGGACACGCAAGCCCAGCTCCATGTGCAGGCCGCATGCGCCTTGGGTGCCCCAGGCAGGTGCGGGGACCAGCTTGGTGCTCCTCGGTGTGCCAGTACGGCATGTGCGGCACGGCAACTGGGCGGTTTGAGGTCTGTTAATGCATCAGGGGCATGCGTATGGCAATTAACAGGGCTAAGTGGGGACACGCAAGCCCAGCTCCATGTGCAGGCCGCATGCGCCTTGGGTGCCCCAGGCAAGGTGCGGGGACCAGCTTGGTGCTCCTCGGTGTGCCAGTACGGCATGTGCGGCACGGCAACTGGGCGGTTTGAGGTCTGTTAATGCATCAGGGGCATGCGTATGGCAATTAACAGGGCTAAGTGGGGACACGCAAGCCCAGCTCCATGTGCAGGCCGCATGCGCCTTGGGTGCCCCAGGCAAGGTGCGGGGACCAGCTTGGTGCTCCTCGGTGTGCCAATACGGCATGTGCGGCACGGCAACTGGGCGGTTTGAGGTCTGTTAATGCATCAGGGGCATGCGTATGGCAATTAACAGGGCTAAGTGGGGACACGCAAGCCCAGCTCCATGTGCAGGCCGCATGCGCCTTGGGTGCCCCAGGCAAGGTGCGGGACCAGCTTGGTGCTCCTCGGTGTGCCAGTACGGCATGTGCGGCACGGCAACTGGGCGGTTTGAGGTCTGTTAATGCATCAGGGGCATGCGTATGGCAATTAACAGGGCTAAGTGGGGACACGCAAGCCCAGCTCCATGTGCAGGCCGCATGCGCCTTGGGTGCCCCAGGCAAGGTGCAGGGACCAGCTTGGTGCTCCTCGGTGTGCCAGTATGGCATGTGCGGCACGGCAACTGGGCGGTTTGAGGTCTGTTAATGCATCAGGGGCATGCGTATGGCAATTAACAGGGCTAAGTGGGGACACGCAAGCCCAGCTCCATGTGCAGGCCGCATGCGCCTTGGGTGCCCCAGGCAAGGTGCGGGGACCAGCTTGGTGCTCCTCGGTGTGCCAGTACGGCATGTGCGGCACGGCAACTGGGCGGTTTGAGGTCTGTTAATGCATCAGGGGCATGCGTATGGCAATTAACAGGGCTAAGTGGGGACACGCAAGCCCAGCTCCATGTGCAGGCCGCATGCGCCTTGGGTGCCCCAGGCAGGTGCGGGGACCAGCTTGGTGCTCCTCGGTGTGCCAGTACGGCATGTGCGGCACGGCAACTGGGCGGTTTGAGGTCTGTTAATGCATCAGGGGCATGCGTATGGCAATTAACAGGGCTAAGTGGGGACACGCAAGCCCAGCTCCATGTGCAGGCCGCATGCGCCTTGGGTGCCCCAGGCAGGTGCGGGGACCAGCTTGGTGCTCCTCGGTGTGCCAGTACGGCATGTGCGGCACGGCAACTGGGCGGTTTGAGGTCTGTTAATGCATCAGGGGCATGCGTATGGCAATTAACAGGGCTAAGTGGGGACACGCAAGCCCAGCTCCATGTGCAGGCCGCATGCGCCTTGGGTGCCCCAGGCAGGTGCGGGGACCAGCTTGGTGCTCCTCGGTGTGCCAGTACGGCATGTGCGGCACGGCAACTGGGCGGTTTGAGGTCTGTTAATGCATCAGGGGCATGCGTATGGCAATTAACAGGGCTAAGTGGGGACACGCAAGCCCAGCTCCATGTGCAGGCCGCATGCGCCTTGGGTGCCCCAGGCAAGGTGCGGGGACCAGCTTGGTGCTCCTCGGTGTGCCAGTACGGCATGTGCGGCACGGCAACTGGGCGGTTTGAGGTCTGTTAATGCATCAGGGGCATGCGTATGGCAATTAACAGGGCTAAGTGGGGACACGCAAGCCCAGCTCCATGTGCAGGCCGCATGCGCCTTGGGTGCCCCAGGCAAGGTGCGGGGACCAGCTTGGTGCTCCTCGGTGTGCCAGTACGGCATGTGCGGCACGGCAACTGGGCGGTTTGAGGTCTGTTAATGCATCAGGGGCATGCGTATGGCAATTAACAGGGCTAAGTGGGGACACGCAAGCCCAGCTCCATGTGCAGGCCGCATGCGCCTTGGGTGCCCCAGGCAAGGTGCGGGGACCAGCTTGGTGCTCCTCGGTGTGCCAATATGGCATGTGCGGCACGGCAACTGGGCGGTTTGAGGTCTGTTAATGCATCAGGGGCATGCGTATGGCAATTAACAGGGCTAAGTGGGGACACGCAAGCCCAGCTCCATGTGCAGGCCGCATGCGCCTTGGGTGCCCCAGGCAAGGTGCGGGGACCAGCTTGGTGCTCCTCGGTGTGCCAGTACGGCATGTGCGGCACGGCAACTGGGCGGTTTGAGGTCTGTTAATGCATCAGGGGCATGCGTATGGCAATTAACAGGGCTAAGTGGGGACACGCAAGCCCAGCTCCATGTGCAGGCCGCATGCGCCTTGGGTGCCCCAGGCAAGGTGCGGGGACCAGCTTGGTGCTCCTCGGTGTGCCAGTACGGCATGTGCGGCACGGCAACTGGGCGGTTTGAGGTCTGTTAATGCATCAGGGGCATGCGTATGGCAATTAACAGGGCTAAGTGGGGACACGCAAGCCCAGCTCCATGTGCAGGCCGCATGCGCCTTGGGTGCCCCAGGCAAGGTGCGGGGACCAGCTTGGTGCTCCTCGGTGTGCCAGTACGGCATGTGCGGCACGGCAACTGGGCGGTTTGAGGTCTGTTAATGCATCAGGGGCATGCGTATGGCAATTAACAGGGCTAAGTGGGGACACGCAAGCCCAGCTCCATGTGCAGGCCGCATGCGCCTTGGGTGCCCCAGGCAAGGTGCGGGGACCAGCTTGGTGCTCCTCGGTGTGCCAATACGGCATGTGCGGCACGGCAACTGGGCGGTTTGAGGTCTGTTAATGCATCAGGGGCATGCGTATGGCAATTAACAGGGCTAAGTGGGGACACGCAAGCCCAGCTCCATGTGCAGGCCGCATGCGCCTTGGGTGCCCCAGGCAAGGTGCGGGGACCAGCTTGGTGCTCCTCGGTGTGCCAATACGGCATGTGCGGCACGGCAACTGGGCGGTTTGAGGTCTGTTAATGCATCAGGGGCATGCGTATGGCAATTAACAGGGCTAAGTGGGGACACGCAAGCCCAGCTCCATGTGCAGGCCGCATGCGCCTTGGGTGCCCCAGGCAAGGTGCGGGGACCAGCTTGGTGCTCCTCGGTGTGCCAGTACGGCATGTGCGGCACGGCAACTGGGCGGTTTGAGGTCTGTTAATGCATCAGGGGCATGCGTATGGCAATTAACAGGGCTAAGTGGGGACACGCAAGCCCAGCTCCATGTGCAGGCCGCATGCGCCTTGGGTGCCCCAGGCAGGTGCGGGGACCAGCTTGGTGCTCCTCGGTGTGCCAGTATGGCATGTGCGGCACGGCAACTGGGCGGTTTGAGGTCTGTTAATGCATCAGGGGCATGCGTATGGCAATTAACAGGGCTAAGTGGGGACACGCAAGCCCAGCTCCATGTGCAGGCCGCATGCGCCTTGGGTGCCCCAGGCAAGGTGCGGGGACCAGCTTGGTGCTCCTCGGTGTGCCAATACGGCATGTGCGGCACGGCAACTGGGCGGTTTGAGGTCTGTTAATGCATCAGGGGCATGCGTATGGCAATTAACAGGGCTAAGTGGGGACACGCAAGCCCAGCTCCATGTGCAGGCCGCATGCGCCTTGGGTGCCCCAGGCAAGGTGCGGGGACCAGCTTGGTGCTCCTCGGTGTGCCAGTATGGCATGTGCGGCACGGCAACTGGGCGGTTTGAGGTCTGTTAATGCATCAGGGGCATGCGTATGGCAATTAACAGGGCTAAGTGGGGACACGCAAGCCCAGCTCCATGTGCAGGCCGCATGCGCCTTGGGTGCCCCAGGCAGGTGCGGGGACCAGCTTGGTGCTCCTCGGTGTGCCAGTACGGCATGTGCGGCACGGCAACTGGGCGGTTTGAGGTCTGTTAATGCATCAGGGGCATGCGTATGGCAATTAACAGGGCTAAGTGGGGACACGCAAGCCCAGCTCCATGTGCAGGCCGCATGCGCCTTGGGTGCCCCAGGCAAGGTGCAGGGACCAGCTTGGTGCTCCTCGGTGTGCCAGTACGGCATGTGCGGCACGGCAACTGGGCGGTTTGAGGTCTGTTAATGCATCAGGGGCATGCGTATGGCAATTAACAGGGCTAAGTGGGGACACGCAAGCCCAGCTCCATGTGCAGGCCGCATGCGCCTTGGGCGGCCCCAGGCAAGGTGCGGGGACCAGCTTGGTGCTCCTCGGTGTGCCAATACGGCATGTGCGGCACGGCAACTGGGCGGTTTGAGGTCTGTTAATGCATCAGGGGCATGCGTATGGCAATTAACAGGGCTAAGTGGGGACACGCAAGCCCAGCTCCATGTGCAGGCCGCATGCGCCTTGGGTGCCCCAGGCAAGGTGCGGGGACCAGCTTGGTGCTCCTCGGTGTGCCAGTACGGCATGTGCGGCACGGCAACTGGGCGGTTTGAGGTCTGTTAATGCATCAGGGGCATGCGTATGGCAATTAACAGGGCTAAGTGGGGACACGCAAGCCCAGCTCCATGTGCAGGCCGCATGCGCCTTGGGTGCCCCAGGCAAGGTGCGGGGACCAGCTTGGTGCTCCTCGGTGTGCCAGTACGGCATGTGCGGCACGGCAACTGGGCGGTTTGAGGTCTGTTAATGCATCAGGGGCATGCGTATGGCAATTAACAGGGCTAAGTGGGGACACGCAAGCCCAGCTCCATGTGCAGGCCGCATGCGCCTTGGGTGCCCCAGGCAGGTGCAGGGACCAGCTTGGTGCTCCTCGGTGTGCCAGTACGGCATGTGCGGCACGGCAACTGGGCGGTTTGAGGTCTGTTAATGCATCAGGGGCATGCGTATGGCAATTAACAGGGCTAAGTGGGGACACGCAAGCCCAGCTCCATGTGCAGGCCGCATGCGCCTTGGGTGCCCCAGGCAGGTGCGGGGACCAGCTTGGTGCTCCTCGGTGTGCCAGTACGGCATGTGCGGCACGGCAACTGGGCGGTTTGAGGTCTGTTAATGCATCAGGGGCATGCGTATGGCAATTAACAGGGCTAAGTGGGGACACGCAAGCCCAGCTCCATGTGCAGGCCGCATGCGCCTTGGGTGCCCCAGGCAAGGTGAGGGACCAGCTTGGTGCTCCTCGGTGTGCCAGTACGGCATGTGCGGCACGGCAACTGGGCGGTTTGAGGTCTGTTAATGCATCAGGGGCATGCGTATGGCAATTAACAGGGCTAAGTGGGGACACGCAAGCCCAGCTCCATGTGCAGGCCGCATGCGCCTTGGGTGCCCCAGGCAAGGTGCGGGGACCAGCTTGGTGCTCCTCGGTGTGCCAGTGGCATGTGCGGCACGGCAACTGGGCGGTTTGAGGTCTGTTAATGCATCAGGGGCATGCGTATGGCAATTAACAGGGCTAAGTGGGGACACGCAAGCCCAGCTCCATGTGCAGGCCGCATGCGCCTTGGGTGGCCCCAGGCAAGGTGCAGGGACCAGCTTGGTGCTCCTCGGTGTGCCAATATGGCATGTGCGGCACGGCAACTGGGCGGTTTGAGGTCTGTTAATGCATCAGGGGCATGCGTATGGCAATTAACAGGGCTAAGTGGGGACACGCAAGCCCAGCTCCATGTGCAGGCCGCATGCGCCTTGGGTGGCCCCAGGCAAGGTGCGGGGACCAGCTTGGTGCTCCTCGGTGTGCCAATATGGCATGTGCGGCACGGCAACTGGGCGGTTTGAGGTCTGTTAATGCATCAGGGGCATGCGTATGGCAATTAACAGGGCTAAGTGGGGACACGCAAGCCCAGCTCCATGTGCAGGCCGCATGCGCCTTGGGTGCCCCAGGCAAGGTGCGGGGACCAGCTTGGTGCTCCTCGGTGTGCCAGTATGGCATGTGCGGCACGGCAACTGGGCGGTTTGAGGTCTGTTAATGCATCAGGGGCATGCGTATGGCAATTAACAGGGCTAAGTGGGGACACGCAAGCCCAGCTCCATGTGCAGGCCGCATGCGCCTTGGGTGCCCCAGGCAAGGTGCGGGGACCAGCTTGGTGCTCCTCGGTGTGCCAGTGGCATGTGCGGCACGGCAACTGGGCGGTTTGAGGTCTGTTAATGCATCAGGGGCATGCGTATGGCAATTAACAGGGCTAAGTGGGGACACGCAAGCCCAGCTCCATGTGCAGGCCGCATGCGCCTTGGGTGCCCCAGGCAAGGTGCGGGGACCAGCTTGGTGCTCCTCGGTGTGCCAGTACGGCATGTGCGGCACGGCAACTGGGCGGTTTGAGGTCTGTTAATGCATCAGGGGCATGCGTATGGCAATTAACAGGGCTAAGTGGGGACACGCAAGCCCAGCTCCATGTGCAGGCCGCATGCGCCTTGGGTGCCCCAGGCAAGGTGCAGGGACCAGCTTGGTGCTCCTCGGTGTGCCAGTACGGCATGTGCGGCACGGCAACTGGGCGGTTTGAGGTCTGTTAATGCATCAGGGGCATGCGTATGGCAATTAACAGGGCTAAGTGGGGACACGCAAGCCCAGCTCCATGTGCAGGCCGCATGCGCCTTGGGTGCCCCAGGCAAGGTGCGGGGACCAGCTTGGTGCTCCTCGGTGTGCCAGTATGGCATGTGCGGCACGGCAACTGGGCGGTTTGAGGTCTGTTAATGCATCAGGGGCATGCGTATGGCAATTAACAGGGCTAAGTGGGGACACGCAAGCCCAGCTCCATGTGCAGGCCGCATGCGCCTTGGGTGCCCCAGGCAAGGTGCGGGGACCAGCTTGGTGCTCCTCGGTGTGCCAGTACGGCATGTGCGGCACGGCAACTGGGCGGTTTGAGGTCTGTTAATGCATCAGGGGCATGCGTATGGCAATTAACAGGGCTAAGTGGGGACACGCAAGCCCAGCTCCATGTGCAGGCCGCATGCGCCTTGGGTGCCCCAGGCAAGGTGCGGGGACCAGCTTGGTGCTCCTCGGTGTGCCAATACGGCATGTGCGGCACGGCAACTGGGCGGTTTGAGGTCTGTTAATGCATCAGGGGCATGCGTATGGCAATTAACAGGGCTAAGTGGGGACACGCAAGCCCAGCTCCATGTGCAGGCCGCATGCGCCTTGGGTGCCCCAGGCAAGGTGCGGGGACCAGCTTGGTGCTCCTCGGTGTGCCAGTATGGCATGTGCGGCACGGCAACTGGGCGGTTTGAGGTCTGTTAATGCATCAGGGGCATGCGTATGGCAATTAACAGGGCTAAGTGGGGACACGCAAGCCCAGCTCCATGTGCAGGCCGCATGCGCCTTGGGTGCCCCAGGCAAGGTGCGGGGACCAGCTTGGTGCTCCTCGGTGTGCCAGTACGGCATGTGCGGCACGGCAACTGGGCGGTTTGAGGTCTGTTAATGCATCAGGGGCATGCGTATGGCAATTAACAGGGCTAAGTGGGGACACGCAAGCCCAGCTCCATGTGCAGGCCGCATGCGCCTTGGGTGCCCCAGGCAAGGTGCGGGGACCAGCTTGGTGCTCCTCGGTGTGCCAGTACGGCATGTGCGGCACGGCAACTGGGCGGTTTGAGGTCTGTTAATGCATCAGGGGCATGCGTATGGCAATTAACAGGGCTAAGTGGGGACACGCAAGCCCAGCTCCATGTGCAGGCCGCATGCGCCTTGGGTGCCCCAGGCAGGTGCAGGGACCAGCTTGGTGCTCCTCGGTGTGCCAGTACGGCATGTGCGGCACGGCAACTGGGCGGTTTGAGGTCTGTTAATGCATCAGGGGCATGCGTATGGCAATTAACAGGGCTAAGTGGGGACACGCAAGCCCAGCTCCATGTGCAGGCCGCATGCGCCTTGGGTGCCCCAGGCAAGGTGCGGGGACCAGCTTGGTGCTCCTCGGTGTGCCAATATGGCATGTGCGGCACGGCAACTGGGCGGTTTGAGGTCTGTTAATGCATCAGGGGCATGCGTATGGCAATTAACAGGGCTAAGTGGGGACACGCAAGCCCAGCTCCATGTGCAGGCCGCATGCGCCTTGGGTGCCCCAGGCAGGTGCGGGGACCAGCTTGGTGCTCCTCGGTGTGCCAGTACGGCATGTGCGGCACGGCAACTGGGCGGTTTGAGGTCTGTTAATGCATCAGGGGCATGCGTATGGCAATTAACAGGGCTAAGTGGGGACACGCAAGCCCAGCTCCATGTGCAGGCCGCATGCGCCTTGGGTGCCCCAGGCAAGGTGCGGGGACCAGCTTGGTGCTCCTCGGTGTGCCAGTATGGCATGTGCGGCACGGCAACTGGGCGGTTTGAGGTCTGTTAATGCATCAGGGGCATGCGTATGGCAATTAACAGGGCTAAGTGGGGACACGCAAGCCCAGCTCCATGTGCAGGCCGCATGCGCCTTGGGTGGCCCCAGGCAAGGTGCAGGGACCAGCTTGGTGCTCCTCGGTGTGCCAATATGGCATGTGCGGCACGGCAACTGGGCGGTTTGAGGTCTGTTAATGCATCAGGGGCATGCGTATGGCAATTAACAGGGCTAAGTGGGGACACGCAAGCCCAGCTCCATGTGCAGGCCGCATGCGCCTTGGGTGCCCCAGGCAGGTGCGGGGACCAGCTTGGTGCTCCTCGGTGTGCCAGTACGGCATGTGCGGCACGGCAACTGGGCGGTTTGAGGTCTGTTAATGCATCAGGGGCATGCGTATGGCAATTAACAGGGCTAAGTGGGGACACGCAAGCCCAGCTCCATGTGCAGGCCGCATGCGCCTTGGGTGCCCCAGGCAAGGTGCGGGACCAGCTTGGTGCTCCTCGGTGTGCCAGTATGGCATGTGCGGCACGGCAACTGGGCGGTTTGAGGTCTGTTAATGCATCAGGGGCATGCGTATGGCAATTAACAGGGCTAAGTGGGGACACGCAAGCCCAGCTCCATGTGCAGGCCGCATGCGCCTTGGGTGCCCCAGGCAAGGTGCAGGGACCAGCTTGGTGCTCCTCGGTGTGCCAGTACGGCATGTGCGGCACGGCAACTGGGCGGTTTGAGGTCTGTTAATGCATCAGGGGCATGCGTATGGCAATTAACAGGGCTAAGTGGGGACACGCAAGCCCAGCTCCATGTGCAGGCCGCATGCGCCTTGGGTGCCCCAGGCAGGTGCGGGGACCAGCTTGGTGCTCCTCGGTGTGCCAATATGGCATGTGCGGCACGGCAACTGGGCGGTTTGAGGTCTGTTAATGCATCAGGGGCATGCGTATGGCAATTAACAGGGCTAAGTGGGGACACGCAAGCCCAGCTCCATGTGCAGGCCGCATGCGCCTTGGGTGCCCCAGGCAAGGTGCGGGGACCAGCTTGGTGCTCCTCGGTGTGCCAATATGGCATGTGCGGCACGGCAACTGGGCGGTTTGAGGTCTGTTAATGCATCAGGGGCATGCGTATGGCAATTAACAGGGCTAAGTGGGGACACGCAAGCCCAGCTCCATGTGCAGGCGCGCATGCGCCTTGGGTGCCCCAGGCAAGGTGCAGGGACCAGCTTGGTGCTCCTCGGTGTGCCAATATGGCATGTGCGGCACGGCAACTGGGCGGTTTGAGGTCTGTTAATGCATCAGGGGCATGCGTATGGCAATTAACAGGGCTAAGTGGGGACACGCAAGCCCAGCTCCATGTGCAGGCGCATGCGCCTTGGGTGCCCCAGGCAGGTGCAGGGACCAGCTTGGTGCTCCTCGGTGTGCCAATATGGCATGTGCGGCACGGCAACTGGGCGGTTTGAGGTCTGTTAATGCATCAGGGGCATGCGTATGGCAATTAACAGGGCAAGTGGGGACCGCAAGCCCCATGTGGGGCAGCGCCTTGGGTGCCCCAGGCAGGTGCGGCACCAGCTTGGTGCTCCTCGGTGTGCCAATATGGCATGGCGGCACGGCATGGGCGGTAAGGTCTAAATGGGCATGCGTATGGCAATTGCAGGGGCTAAGTGGGGCAGGCAAGGTGCAGGCGCATGCGGTGTGCCAGTGCCCAGGTGGTGCGGCCTTGGTGCTCCTCGGTGTGCCAGCATGGCGGCACGGCGGCTGGCGGTTTGGGCGTTAATGCATCAGGGCATGCGTGCAGGGCTAAGTGGGGACACGCAAGCCCAGCTCCATGTGCAGGCATGGCCTTGGGTGCCCCAGGCAAGGTGCAGGACCAGCTTGGTGCTCCTGGGTGGTGTGGGGTGCACAGGGCATTTGAGGTCTGTTAATGCTCAGGGGCATGCGTATGGCATGTGGGGCATGGGGACACGGGGCCCAGCTCCATGTGTGGGGGCATGCGTTGGGTGCCCAGGCAAGGTGCAGGGACCAGCTTGGTGCTCCTGGTGTGCCAATACGGCATGTGCGGCACGGCAACTGGGCGGTTTGAGGTCTGTTAATGCATCAGGGGCATGCGTATGGCAATTAACAGGGCTAAGTGGGGGGCTCCCAGCTCCATGTGCAGGCCGCATGCGGGTGCCCCAGGCAAGGTGCGGGGCTTGGGGCTCCTATGGCATGTGCGGTGGCATGTGCGGCACGGCAACTGGGCATGTGAGGTCCGCATGGCAATTGGCAGGGAAGGGGGTGGAACCCAGCTGCTCCTGTTGTTGGGTGCATGGCGGTGGGGGTGGTGGTGGTGGGGTGGTGGTGGTGGCACGGCAACTGGGCGGTTTGGGTGTGGGCGCAAGTGGCATGGTATGAATTAACAGGCTAGGGGCACGCAAGCCCAGCTCCATGTGCAGGTGCGCCTTGTGCCCCAGGCATGCAGGGCTGCTTGGTGCATGGGCATGTGCCAGTGCTGGGGCTTCGTGGCAATGCAACACGGGCAACCCAGCTCGTCTCAGCAGGCGCATGTGCCAATTGCAAGCGCTGTGCCGGCCCCATGTGCCATGCCAGCATGTGCGCACGGCAACTGGGCGGTTTGCGGACCAGGGGTGGTTGAATTAACAGGGCTAAGTGGGGCAACCAGCTCAATGTGGGCGGTTTGGGTCCCCAGCAGGTGCGGGAGCTTGGTGCTCCCAATGTGCAGGCCAGGCCACGCCGCAACTGGGCAGGTCATTTGCTCAGGTGGCGCGGCAAACAGGGCAACAGGGCGTGCCCTCCATGTGCAGGCCATGCGCATGGCAAGGGCGGGGACAGGAAGCCCGTTGTGCAACGGTGCGCCTGCCAGGCAATGCCGCTGCTGCGGGCGGCAAGCCTCTGCTGATGCAGGCAGGGGCATGCGTATGGCACAACAGCTAGTGGGGACACGCAAGCCCAGCTCCATGTGCAGGCGCATGCGCCTTGGGTGCCCCAGGCTGGGCACCGGCTGGTGCTCCTCGGTGTGCCAGTATGGCATGTGCGGCACGGCAACTGGGCAGGTCTGTTATGCATCAGGGGCATGCGTATGGCAATGCAGGGCTAAGTGGCACGTGCAGGCCATAGCCTTGGGTGCCCAGGTGAGTGCTGGTGGTGTACTGCATGTGCGGCACGGCAACTGGGCGGTTTGAGGTTAATGCCAGGCATGCTATATCACAACAGTATGGCAATTAACACTAATCCATGTGCAGGCGCAGCTCCATGTGTGCCCCAGGCAGGTGCAGGGAACCAGCTTGCTCCTCCCAATCGGCATGTGCGGCACGGCAACTGGGCGGTTTGAGGTCTGTTAATGCATCAGGGGCATGCGTATGGCAATTAACAAGTAAGTGGGGCACGCAAGCCCAGCTCCATGGCAGCGCGCCTTGGGTGCCCCAGGCAGGTGCAGGGCCAGCTCTCCTCGGTGTGCCAGTACGGCATGTGCGGCACGGCAACTGGGCGGTTTGAGGTCTGTTAATGCATCAGGGGCATGCGTATGGCAATTAACAGGGCTAAGTGGGGACACGCAAGCCCAGCTCCATGTGCAGGCCGCATGCCCTTGGTGCCCCAGGCAGCGCGAGGACCAGCTTGGTGCTCCTCGGTGCCAGCATACGGCACGGCACGGCAACTTGACGGTTTGAGGTGCCGTATGCAGGGGCAGGGCATGGGGAGCAAGTGCAGCTCCATGTGCAGCGGGCGGGGCGCCATGGCAGGGGCAGGCAGGGCCGGGAGGGGCTGGGTGAAAAGGGGGCAGTGGGGCAGGCGGTGGGCGGGGCGGCGTTAAGCCCTGCGAGGCGAAGGGCAGCTGGGCCGCTGCCCAGGCAGTGCCAGGCGGCAGTCCGCCTGCAAGCCCAGCCCCTGTTCAAGGTTGGTGCACCCAGTGCACGCAGGGAAAGCATGTGCGGCACAGGGGCACGGTTGGTGGAGCGATGGGGCAGGGGGAGGTATGTAAATTGGGGCTAAGTGGGGACACTGCGGAGCCCAGCTGCATGTGCAGGCTGCGCCTTGGGTGCCCCAGGCACGGTGCAGGGACCAGCTTGGTGCTCCTCGGTGCCAGTATGGCATGTGCGGCACGGCAACTGGGCGGTTTGAGGTCTGTTAATGCATCAGGGGCATGCGTGTGGCAATGGGGCTAAGTGGGGACACGCAAGCCCAGCTCCATGTGCAGGCCGCCTGCCAGGTGAGGTGCAGTGGACCAGCTTGGTGCTCCTCGGTGTGCAGTACGGCGCCGGCACGGCATGGGCGGTTTGTGGTCTGTTAATGCATCAGGGGCATGCGTATGGCAATTAACAGGGCTAAGTGGGTAGCAAGCCCAGCAACATGTGCGGCAGCGTTGGGGTATGCATGGCAGCGGGGACCAGCTTGGTGCTCCTGGCGCAGCCAACATGGCATGCGGCACGGCAACTGGGCGGTTTGAGGTCTGTTAATGCATCAGGGGCATGCGGTTGCAGGGCTAACTGGGGACACGCAAGCCCAGCTGCTGTGCGTTGCCGCTGATGCCATCGGCTGGTGTGCATTGTAGCATTGGGACGGTCACGGTCTGCGGTTAATGGCGGTTGCAAAGGGCATACATGGGACGGCCAGGGAGTTGCTGCTGCAGGGCACCGGCGTGTGCGTGGCATGTCTGCTCAGAGGCGCCCCTTGGTGCACTCAGCCTTGGGTGTACCAGGCAATGCCGAAGCGGTGACGTTGTAGAGCGGAATTGCCTGAAACACTCAGCCTTGTCTGTACACTGCCAAGGATACGGCTTTTGTATTACCTTGGCAAGTACACCGGTACCATTCTTGTTGCTCCGAGCTGGGTCACCAGGCAGTGTAGGGACCCTAGGTGGTCTCGGTGAATGCGTATGCAGCGGCAGCAACGGTGGCACCGGTATATAGGATGCATGTGTGCGCATCTTGGGGCCGTTGGCAGGCTTGGGCTGCAAGCTCATGGTGTGCCAGCCCCACATGCGCTTGTGGCAGCTGGTGTACAGGTCCTCGTCCTAGGGGTTACGTTGGCTCGGTAACTGGGACCTCGAGACGCAAGTGCACCACTCACGATGTGCCCGGGACAGGGGCCGTGGGTAACGTGGCCAGTGTGGTGTGCGCCCAACCACCTTAACCGGTACCTGGAATCATCCGTGCAGCCCGTGGCAACTTTTGTTGTGACGAGCGAGCCAAGGCGGGGCACGTCAACGAGCAGCCTCGCATCCGTGGGGACAGGGGGTGGCCTCTCCGTGCCAGTATTGCTGTGCGTCACGGTGTTTTGAGACAGCTGCACGTAGCATACATATATGCAATTAACTACTACGAACCGCTGGGCCAGAGCACCATGCACGCTGGTTGCGCAGCCAAAGCGTGAAGGCCATGCCTTGCGATAACATGCTGCAGGCTGGTGCGGCGCGGCCTCATGCTGCTGGCGGACAGCCACCGGTAATTAACAGCGGGCTAGTGGTACAGCGGTACTAGCTTCAGCGTGCGTTACTGCACAGAAGTACGGGCCCAGCGCATGGCGCTCTTCCCCAACGACGTACGACCACGTGCCGTACTCCACGTCGTACCCCTGCCGTACAATCACGTCCACCATGTCCTCGCACCCGCCCATCATGGCGCACCCCAGGAGCTCCTTGCTCAGCAGAAGGCCCTGCGATAGTATGCACCTCAGCAGCTCTACATCGCCCCGCTCAACCACCAGGTGCAACGGCATTGCGTTATACCCCTTGATGTTGTGGCCCCGAAGCCAATCCAGCAACGGCAGGCAGCTCTTGCCGAGGGGCCACTCCCGCCGCCACGAGTGCCAGGGGCCTGTACCTGCTGGTGGTGAGCTCCAGATTGCGGCCCAGCACCCACTCCACCAGCCCCAAGTCCCCACTGCAGAACGCCGGCGTGAACTCAGCAAACGTGCCCCAGCGCCTCTTGGCCTCCAGCCACCGCAGCAGCTCCCAGTTGCGCGACGCCACAGCCCGGCACATAACGTCATCGTCAGCGCCTGGCCGCACTCCTCGTGCAGGTACCTAGCTACCTCCAGCTTCCCATGCAGCGCCGCCTGCGCCAACTCCCCGCCCTGCAGAGCTACCCCCTGTCCTGCAGCCACGCGCCGTGCCACGTGCCGCTGCCCGCCGCGCCGCAGGTCAGCAGACGGCAGCCCTCCACACCCTCAGGGCTGGACGGGTCATGCAGCGCACACCCGCCTCGCCCACCAACCACAGGGGCACCTCCATGCCGGGTGCGTGCTGCAGGGCGGCGGCAAGGACCGTACAGCTGTCCACGGGCAGCGCGGTCGTGCAGCCACCGTAGGAGACCCAGATTGCCCGCCTGAGCTGCGCCGGCAGCCACCTCTGCCGTCAGCAAACCGTTGTTGTGGCTGCTCTTTCCGGCCCTGTCCCCCGCCAGCTGCTGCTCCCTGCCAGCCGTGTCCAGCAGCCACTCCACTTTGGCCTGCGCGTCGGGCGTGCACGACCCCGCTGCTGCCGCCAGCACCTCACCGTCCACCTCCAGACCAGCGTCTACGCCGTGTCTTAGCAGCTGCCACGTGTCATGTAGCGTGCCCAGGCTGCAGTGGCGCGCCGCCGCTTCAAGGCAGTTTGACGCGTGCAGCGGCCAGCGCCGCCGTACAAGCGATTGAATGTACGGCTGTCGTACCCGGGTCAGGTTCTCTGTCGTACAGGGCTCCGTAGAAGGAGGGCAGCAGGTCGGGGAAAAGGCACGGCTGCACCAGGGCCCAGGGGGCGTCTTGGTGCAGCTTTAGGGTGTACAGCTGCAACGTCTGTGTCTGTGTCCAGATCTCTCACAGCGAGAGGGCTTTTGAGACCTCATACCAGCGCTGCAGGAAGGTAAATTTATAAGCAAATAGATACCATCTCCTAAATGATGTGGCTCTTTAAGGTTTTGAAAAGGTGCTGTGTACGCGTAGGAAACGGCATGGTGCAATTGTCTAGGTGGCCAGACCCGACGCGCTACACTATTGAGAAGACTCTTCATAGTATGCATACTGCATACCGAAGTGGGCTAAGTGTTTTCATAGTTACCAATTGCCCTGCTTCCTCATAATGAAGTCCTGCTACCCTGCTACACTGACTCGAGGCACAGCAACCCCTCGCTGTGTCCTCGTAGCTCCCGAACAGCGGCAGCGACAGAAGCGCATCACGCCCAGGGCGTTGCCACCAGATGCCGCGGCTTCTGTGCTGAAAACGCGTACACAGCTCATCTCGGCTGGGGTTCCCGAAGCGCACGTTGACGCCATCCTAGCCAGCTTCATCCCATCCAACGCCAGCGTTGCAACCAAGGAGGACATCAACGAGCTGCGGCTTTACATGTTTCTCCTGTTGGCAGGGACGCTCCTGAGCGTCACTCCCGATAGCCCGCTCGGGACCATGGCCGCGGCTCTCTGGAAGATCAAGCCGTAGGTACGTACCTGCTGAGGAGGAGCGGGTTCGCGTGGCAAAGCGGGTGAACCGAAATGCAGCAGGTGGCTGAACCTTCTGCCAGGACTTGTGGGCCGCTCAACATTCACTGTCCTGCTTATCGTTTCTCCTCTTCATCCCGCACCGGTATGCCCCATACCTCCTTCATCCCGCAGAACATCGGCGCCATCCGCCCCCTGCCCCTGCGCTTACCTGCCGCCCCCTGCTGTGGAAGCTGACGAGGAGGGAGACCCATGACGCGCATGTGAGCAGCAGCTAGCGCAGACGTGTGCCAGCTTACGTGGTTTTGTATCAACCCCAAACGACGGAGCTGGAGGACAGGCGGCGCTTGCTGCTGTGTGGTGTGTCTTAAGGATGATGTGCAGCTCACGGGGACGGGGACGCTAGGGGTGCAGGGGCTAGTTGGGGCGCAGTTCGAGCTCCGCTGGAAGGCTGAGGGCAGCAAGCTATGGAACGTGGTGGTGGTATTAGCAGCACCCGGCACAAGGGCGGGGTTTCCTGCGGGCAGCAAAGGCAATTTGGGCCAGCTCTGGGCAGTCGTGGCTCCCAATTTGACGGCCCTGGGCCGCTCATTGCGTAAGCAGCATCCCACTTTATTCGCATGGCTGTCGCAGCCACGCTGGCGCAAAATGGTGGGCCATGACGTTGCCGGAGTGGCAGTAGCTGTGGAGGTTTGAAGCACTGGTGGGTGGCTTCCCACGGGGGTAGGGTGCCTGAGGGTACGGTAACGAGTGGGGCGAGAAGTCGAAATTTTAGTAGCTCGAAATTGTTCATTTATTAGAGCTGGACATGGAGGATTGACGAATGGACACAATAGGAAAGCACTCTGACCTCAGTGACCCAGGCTGCACAGAACGCATGGATCCTGACTGCGCATAAACACTGTAAGGCGACCGAGACTGTTGTGTGCGAGTCCAACAAGAGTGACGCAGATGGCATGGGCGTATCCGGCCTGTCACGCCCAAACTGTGTGGGCACAGAGTTGCATTGCTGTACATCAGGGGAGGCATCAGCATTATCACAGGAGAGCCAGGGTGTAGGCATGCATAGCCGAGGCCGACCCGCACAGGTGCCCCATCGCGCTGCGCCTGGCCATGACGCCCTGCCCCCCTGTGTCTTCGCAGGAGCTGATGTCTCACCTAGGCTGGTACAGTACACCTTGATGTTGATGGGTGCATTGAGTCTGCTGCCGCTGCAGGTGACCCCATCGCGTACCTGCCCATGACCCCTGAAGCCGTGGTGTGCTACCTGGGCGTGGTGCTGGCGTGGTGCGTGGCGGTGTCGGTGGCGGACTCCTTCTCGGCCGGGGAGCTGCGCACACCGCTCGACATCGCGGGCGCCAGGGGAGTCTTTACGCAGGTGCGTGCACACGAGGGACAGCACACATTCGGGTTACGCCGGTGCTGCTCTGCTGGCGGCGGGCGTGTAGCGCTTGGGTCGGGCGTCGTACAGGGTGTTGCGAGATGGTGCTGGCGTGTTTTGCGCGCAAGACGTTGTCGTACGGGGAGGCAAGGCGCTGCCGCTGTACGACAAAGTCGTGCAGAGCGGTACGGTGGCGATTGCGGTGGTGCTGCCGGCGGGCGAGGACGGCGGTAAGGACGGATCGCAGCGTCAACCAGCCCACTGCAAACGACAGTTACAATAGCCCACGTTCGATGCATCCAAGTAACAACGGTACCAACGGTGTACCACCATGTTCAACCCACCTCTCCACCTGCACATCTAACCTTTCCTTGCCCATGTCCGATCACGAACCACCCCGTGTTACCCCGTCCCGTATGCGCCCACGTGCGGCACAGGCCTGGCCTCCAGCTGCCCGCCGCTGCGCCCCGGGGACCTCCCCTTTGAGGCCTTCACCGCCGCCACCGCCTCCAGCTCTAGCCAGCCCTTCCAGCCGTACATCGCTGATGCGTTGTTTTCGTCCGGCACAACGGTAAGGGAGGGAAAGGCAGCAGCTCCTTTTCGAGCAACTGGCTGTTGCTGCCCCATGGCGCCACTGGCGCTCTCAGGGCGCGTGACGATAATAGATGATGGATCACGCACACGTGTACAATGCACGAGTGCCCTTCCTTTGTTGGTCCGCATATCGCTACAGCCTGTTACTCACCACCATGCCGAGCGTGCCCCCAAGGACACGCATTCACCTAGACCCAACTGCGGGCCTCCGCCAAACGCGGGCGATGCGCACCGTGGTCTAGCTCCTGCAGCCGCCCCATTTGTTCCTCCAGTCATCGTTCGAGCCCTTCCCGCCCCACGCTTCCCGCCACATGCTCCGCTTTGCACTCGCGGGCCCTCTTAACACACCCTCTCCTGCCCCCAGGGCGATCCCAAGGCCATTCCTGGACCCACGTGACCCCCTTCGCTGTGCGGTGGACGGCTGGGCGCAGCTGGACGTGCAGCCGGGCAGCGTGGTGGCGTGGCCCACCAGCCTGGGGTGGTGGGTGACCCGTGGGTCATGGGCACAGAAGCGCTGAGCGGGAATGCGCTGAGCGCCATTGGAGCCAGTATCACTTGCTGCTTTGTGCAGCCCGCATCAGGGGAGCTCCCCTGGCCCGTATCTCTGACCCAGGAGGGGATGTTGCCCTACGATACGCTGAAGCCGTGGCACGTCCATGCTGCGTTCCATCTACCGCTGTGACCCCTCAGGATGATGGGCCCGTGGCTGCTGTACGCCTTGCTGCTCAACGGGGCGACCGTAGCGCTGTACACGGTGGGTGGAGCGTACCAAAGAGTATTGTGTCAGGAGGGGCTTCATGTGTCGTGCGCCTAATGTGTTGTGCGCTTGTGGGCGGGGCGCACCTCCTTCACGTCCTGCGTATGCCGTACATTGCATGTGCTGTCGTGATTGTGACCTTGAGTAACGGGCGTGTCGCTACGAGCAATGAAGACCTTAGTCCAGCGCTGCGCTGCCATGGCCCATCACCTACCACCACACCGACACGTGTCTGGGTCCGCCGCACCACATCGTGGCCAACTGGGTCACCCCCCTGTCCCAACTTGTAGCTGCAGCTTCAAGCCAATACATACACGAAGGCCCGTTGGGCCCCCCTTTGGGGCAGATTATGTTGCCACGAAGGAGTGCAAAACATAGGGTTCCGTTCAACACCGTCATGGCCATGGTATTAGACTGGTACATACAAAATGAAGACTGTTTACCTGCATTACAGGGCGCGCCCCTGGGCCGCGACTTCGGTCAGTTTCTGACGGCGTGCCGTGCCGAGGTGGTGGGCCTGGTGCCGTCCGTCGTGCGCGCGTGGCGGCAGGGCGGCGCGCTGCAGGGCCCCGGCGTGGACCTGGGCTCCGTGCGGGTGTGGGGCAGCACGGGGGAGGCCAGCGCGGCGGAGGACTATCACTGGCTCATGGTGAGGGGCAAAAGAGTTGGTTACGGGGTGGTGTGGGGTAAGAACAGGTCTATGGGAGGACCACCAGTGGCTCATGGTGACGGGCAACGGAATGGTGGGGGGATGGGGCTTGGGGTTGTGTGCGGTGTGGTGGGGGGTGTGGTGGGGTAAGAACAGGCATAGGGGAGGACTACCACTGGCTCATGGTGAGGGGCTACGGGTGGTAGGGGTCGGGGCTTGGGGTTGTGTGCTGCGTTGTGGTATGGTGTGGGTCAAGGAACGGGTCGATGGGAGGGCTACCACTGGCTCATGGTGAGGGGCAACGGAGTGGTAGGGGTCGGGGCTTGGGGTTGTGTGGGCTGTGGTGTGGTGTGGGTTAAGGAACAGGTTCATGGGAGGACTAGCGCTGGCTATTGGCGAGGGAAGGGAGGTGGTAACGTTGTTGTTGTTGTTGTTGTTGTTGTTGTTGTTGTTGTTGTTGGTGGTGGTGGTGGTGGTGGTGGTGGTGCGGCTTGTGGGTGTGGTGTGGGTTAAGTGGCAGGGTCGAACAAAGGCGAGGGTGCACGGGTGTAAAGGGGTGTGTGCTGGTCGCTTTGCCACACAGTGCGTGGGCTGCCTGTGTATGGGCACGAGCACAGTAGCTGGGGCTTCGTGGACAGTGCCGTACACGGGATCCACAGCGTCGTACCTCAGCGGCCTGCATGTGCCGTCTTGCTAAGCGCTGTGCCGTTCCCCGTGTCCCATGCCACCATGCCCTGCGAACCGCAGTCCCGCGGGCGCGGCTACACACCCGTGGTTGAGTACTGCGGAAGTGAGGTGAACCACTCAATTATGCCCGTTTAAATCCTTTGCAGGTACGGTAGCTTTGCCGCCAATGGGGCAGAGCCAGGCTGTTACGCCGCATCATGGGTATCATTTGCTGCGGTGGCGCGGCATAACAGCAAGGCAACAGTCGTGCGTTGCCGTCGAACGTGGCACGACCAGCAGCACGGCGAGGGACAGGGGGACAGGGAAGCTCCCCGTTGTGTAACGTGCCCTCACCACCCACTCCCGCTGCTGCCCGACCGCACCGCCTCTCCCTGATGCAGGCACGGAGATCGGCGGCGGCTACATCAGCAGTACACTGCTGCACCCTTGCGCGCCCTCCACCTTCACCACTCCCACCCTGGGCACACGGCTGGTGCTGCTCAGCCCGCAGCAGTCGACGGCGGCGGCGGAGGGCACCGGCAGCGCCATAATAGGTGCGTGCGGGCCTGCGGGCACGTGGCACGTGGCACGTCATAGCTTTGGGGTCGCATTGAGAAGCTGAAGGAGTACTGCATTGAGACTATGGCCATGGGCGCTTCCAGTGTTGTGCCATGCTGCTATATCTCAAGCAGCCCTCCAAACCAATCAACACAAATCGTGTCAAGGATTTGTATCTGTTTGTGTTGCCGACTGCGCAGTTTTAGAAAACGCGCCCGCCCCTCCCAGCGGCGAGGTTGCGCTGGCCATGCCCATGTTCGGGGTGTCGCAGCGGCTGCTCAACGGGAACCACACCAAGGTACGCACGTGCGCGCGTGGCACTGGCACTGGCCGCTGCTGCCTCGGGAGCACCGCCAACGCATAGCGAGCCCCTGCTGTGCATGGGGGTGGTCACGAACTCGCGATGGTCACGTGTGAAGATGTGGTGGTGCATTTGCATAGTGGACAGCCAGCACACAATCTGCGTCGGTGCCCGAAGTTCGGAACGCTGCGCGAGGCACAGCTTTGAGCAAGCAGTGCTTAGCTTACCGGCCTTCACGGCAGCTTGACAGTACGTACGTGCCGTCTGCGGGGGCGGGGCCGGAGGAGCTGGTGCTGCTCCTGGTGCTGCGGGGCGGGGCGCCGGGGGCGGGGGCAGGAGGGCCGGGAGGGGTGGGAGAAAAGGGGGCAGCAGGGGCAGGAGGAGTGGGAGGGGCGGCGTTCAGCCCTGCGGAGGCGCAAGCGCAGCTGGCGTCGCTGCACAGGCAGTGCCAGGCGGCAGTCCGCAGCAAGCTCAACCCGCTGTTCAAGGTGGGTGCACCGCACGTGCAGCGCGGGAAAGCAGTGGAAGGCGACAGGGGCGTCGGTTGGTGGAGAGAGATGGGGCAGGAGGGAGGTTTGTACACCTTGGGGCCCTTTCAGTACCACTTGCGGAGTTGGTGATGTGTGGTGGCTTGGGTACATCAGTGACGATCCCGGTACCCCGTCCACGCCTCGTACCAGCATGCTTATGCTGACGCTGGACGTTGAAGGTGTGGTCTGGACCGAGGCATCATGTTGCCATGTGGCCGAGCCTTATCAAACAAGCGTTGCCATTCACGTCCCCGCCTGCCAGGTGACGCGCGTGGTGTTGCGCGCCTCCCTCCCGCGCAACGCCTCCAACAAGCTCATGCGGCACGTGCTGAAGGACGAGCTGCTAAACAACAAGCCACGCCTGTAGCTGCCTTGACAACACGCGCGTCAGCGTTGGGGGCGTTGCATGGAGCGGGGGAAATGGTGAAATGGCGCAAGAAAACACTGAAATGCTGCTGTATCGGTGTTTGGCTTAACACAGGAGCAGCAGCTTGCAGGACTCGACTCAAAACAGCAGCGGTTGCTGCTGCTGCGTTGCCGCTTGATGCCATCGGCTGGTGTGAGCATTGTAGCATTGGGATTCGGTCGTACGGTCTGCGGTTAATGGCGGTTGCAAAGGGATACATGGGACGGCCAGGGTTGCTGCTGCTGGGCACCGGCGTGTGCGTGGCATGTCTGCTCAGAGGCGCCCCTTAAACACTCAGCCTTGTATGTACCAGTCTAATACCGAAGCCGTGACGTTGTAGAGCGGAACTTGCCTGAAACACTCAGCCTTGTATGTACACTACCAAGAGATACGGCTTTTGTATTAGGCTTGGCAAGTACTACCGGTACCATTCTTGTTGCTCCGAGCTGATTCACGGAGTGTAGGATTCCCTAGGTGGTCTCGTTGAATGAGTATGCAGCTTCAGCAACGGTGGCACCGGTATATAGGATGCCATGACGCAGCAGTCTTCTGGCCGTTGGCACGCTTGCGCTGTTAGCTCATGGCTACTAGCCCCACATTGCTTGTGAGCTGGTGTACGGGTCCTACGTCCTAGGGGGGTTACGTTGCTCGGTAACGAGACCTCGAGGCAAGCTGCACCACTCACGATGTGCCCGTGGACGGGGAGCCGTGGGTAAGCGTGGCCAGGTGTGGTGAAGCGCCCAACCACCTTAACCGGTACCTGGAATCGTCCGTCAGCCCGTCGCTACTTTTTGTTGTGATTTATGCGAGCCAAGGCAGGGGCACGTCAACGGTGTCAGCCTCGCATCCGTGGGGACATCGGGTGGCCTCTCCCGTTACCAGCATTGCTGTGCGTCACGGTGTTTTGAGACAGCTGCACGTAGTATACATATATGTATATATATACTACTACGAACCGCTGGGACCAGATGCACCATGCACGCTGTCTTGCTGCGCCAAAGCGTGAAGGCCATACATTGCGATAACATGCTGCTGAAGGCTGGTGCGACGCTGCGGCCTCATGCGTGCTGGCCCCGGACAGCCACCGGTAGGGTACAGCGTGGTAGGGTACAGCGGTACTAGCTTCGCGTGCGTGACAGACACAGAAGTACGGGCCCAGCGCATGGCGCTCTTCCCCAACGACGTACGACCACGTGCCGTACTCCACGTCGTACCCCTGCCGTACAATCACGTCCACCATGTCCTCGCACCCGCCCATGCGCGTACCCCAGGAGCTCCTTGCTCAGCAGAAGGCCCTGCGATAGTATGCACCTCAGCAGCTCTACATCGCCCCGCTCAACCACCAGGTGCAACGGCATTGCGTTATACCCCTTGATGTTGTGGCCCCGAAGCCAATCCAGCAACGGCAGGCAGCTCTTGCCGAGGGGCCACTCCCGCGCCGCCGAGTGCCAGGGGCCTGTACCTGCTGGTGGTGAGCTCCAGATTGCGGCCCAGCACCCACTCCACCAGCCCCAAGTCCCCACTGCAGAACGCCGGCGTGAACTCAGCAAACGTGCCCCAGCGCCTCTTGGCCTCCAGCCACCGCAGCAGCTCCCAGTTGCGCGACGCCACAGCCCGGCACATAACGTCATCGTCAAGCGCCTGGCCGCACTCCTCGTGCAGGTACCTAGCTACCTCCAGCTTCCCATGCAGCGCCGCCTGCGCCAACTCCCCGCCCTGCAGAGCTACCCCTGTCCTGCAGCCACCGCAGCCGTGCCACGTGCCCGCTGCCCGCCGCGCCGCAGGTCAGCAGACGGCAGCCCTCCACACCCTCAGGGCTGGACGGGTCATGCAGCGCACACCCCGCCTCGCCCACCAACCACAGGGGCACCTCCATGCCGGGTGCGTGCTGCAGGGCGGCGGCAAGGACCGTACAGCTGTCCACCGGGCAGCCGCGGTCGTGCAGCCACCGTAGGAGACCCAGATTGCCCGCCTGAGCTGCGCCGGCAGCCACCTCTGCCGTCAGCAAACCGTTGTTGTGGCTGCTGTTTCCGGCCCTGTCCCCCGCCAGCTGCTGCTCCCTGCCAGCCGTGTCCAGCAGCCACTCCACTTTGGCCTGCGCGTCGGGCGTGCACGACCCCGCTGCTGCCGCCAGCACCTCACCGTCCACCTCCAGACCAGCGTCTACGCCGTGTCTTAGCAGCTGCCACGTGTCATGTAGCGTGCCCAGGCTGCAGTGGCGCGCCGCCGCTTCAAGGCAGTTTGACGCGTGCAGCGGCCAGCGCCGCCTTACAAGCGATTGAATGTACGGCTGTCGTACCCGCCCCTGACCCTCACTCGCTCCGTCTGGCGCAACCCCATGCATCCACCACCCGCAGCAAAAACATCCCACCAAAGTACTGCACCAGCGTCAACATGACCAGCCACAACGACAGAAAAGGAGAAGCCCTTTTACCGTGTGCATCTGGGCAAGCCTGCCCATGGCAGTGGACGACGCGCTGAAGCCGTCCCAAGCACTCCTCCCCGACCGGCCAGCCACAGTGTGCAGCGCCGCACTGCTGCGCATGGTACAGGCCTGGCTGCAAGAGCGGGGCCTGCAGAATGAGCTGTGGCACCTGCTTCCGGCCGTGCGCTTCGTCCGACCAGGCTTCTTTGGGCGCCTCTTTGGTTCGGTGCAGGTGCCGGCTGAGGTGGTCTCTCCGCAGCAGCGGTGCGGAAGGGCGTGGTGAGGCTGCACTTTGTGTGGCGTGCCACACCGCCAAAGCCCGATATGCAGCCCGACGAGGCGTGGCTGCGCTCGGCATTGTACGGCAGCGTCACGGACGGCGTGGGTGAGGTGTGGAGCAGCGCTGGCGCTGGTCCGGTGTGCGTGCTCGATGAGGACGCTGACACACCGCTGGCTGGCACGAACGCCCGAGAGCGGCGCGGGCTGACAGAGCGCGAGCACGGCAGGTACACTGCGCTGCCCACGCTACAGGGCGCCTCTCTGGAGATCGGATGGTGCAACAGTCGATTCATGCAGCAGCGGTGAGCTCACGCGGGATGACTCCAACCAACGACCGAACGAGCTCATCACCCTGCTGCTGCATGCTCGCTTGGAGCGGGGTGTCTTTTTTGTCTTGGGTGTGGAGAGATGGGCTCCGCTACAGATACACCCTCATATGACCTTGCATCATCAGGTGCGCTACAGACGCCACAACCGGAATACAGCCCCGCCGACCAGCGGGACAGGGCGGTAGTGTCCCGCGGGTCGCCAGCATCCCTAGAATCACCACAACCACTCGGACACACGGACTCGCCACCGGACCAGTCTCTGTCATACACCAAAGTGTCTCAGCTAGCGGTCCCCGCAGCCAGCGACTTTGCCCGCTCGCCTCCAGACCTCGGGGGCAAGCAGGTCGGGTACAAGCAGCGCGCCGAGAAGAGTGCGGCCCTGCTGCAGCGGGCACAGGACATGGCCGGCAAAGCCGCGGCGTATGCCGCAGAGACGGAGCGACTCAAAGATCAGGTCTCTGCGGTGCTAGAGAACGTGTACAGCGATCTGGTGCCGGCAACACAGCTCTCGGACGCGATCGATGCAATCATGCAAGTGGTTGAGTCAGCCTTGCTGATCGCCAGCACCGTGGTCAGCAACTACGAGGCGCAGAGGGACTCCCTCGAGAAGATCTTCACCAACATCAGCGCCTTGTCAAGCAGCGTGGCCGACAGCAAGGGAGCCAAGTACAACCAGGAGATGCAGCTGCAGCTGGTGCGAGAGTTTGAGGAGAAGAGAAAGGCCCTCTTCCAGTACAGTCGGCGACTGGAGGGCTTTGTCCGCAAGGATGACCTAGACAGGTTTCAAAAGGCCCTCATGCAGGAGGCCAGGAGGTGACCACACCCAAAGTGACTTAAGGTGATGTGGTAGATCAAGGAACAGATAGAGGCAGATGGCCAGTGCACCTGAAGCTGCTACTACACCTGCAGCCATGTCCGTGGCTACCCCTGCTGCCCAGTCCGTGGCCACACCTGCTACCGACGCCGCCAGCCCATCAGCTGCCCCCAGGAAGCGGCGTGCTAATAGCACCAGTACCGCCAGCGGCGGTGGGGCTGCACCCAACATCGCCCCGAAGCCCGCCATCAACGTGGTCGATTACAAGGCCCAATCGACGTGTGCAGCGTCTGTGAGCACCCCAGAGACCCTAAGCTCACAGCACATCATCATGCGTTCGGGTGGATGACGAGACGGGGAAGGAAGGCGGCCTGAGCTCCTTTTGCAAGGGGGTCTCCAACAAGCGGTGTCAGCTTTGCAAAAGCTGGGAAAAAGGGCTGAGCCCTCTTGCTCAGGGGGTGTCTGAAATGTCAGTGCCAAGTCCCTTGGGCCCAGTGCGGCCTAGTGCCACGTGCCAACCTGCCCCTTGCCGAGAATGGTTGCGAAATGCAAGTGCACCTGGCCGCGGAAGGTACTTAATATCACGAAGGGCTGAAAAGTTGCTGCGGCATGTGTGAAGCACCATTTCCACGTCCGAGTTGCTGACGACATGCTTTGAATGTTTGCCGCAAGTTTGCGACAGCCAGCAATCTAGCCACCGTTCTTTGCATTCTAACAGCTTATCTTGATATGTTATAAGCCCTTATCATTGCTTTGTACCCGGAGGGCGGGAACATGTTCCAAATTGTCCTTCTTCATGTTGCGAAATCGTTATTCTCTTCCGATTCTTCCTGGCTTCCAGGCCTATGCCATGGAATAGATGAGAGGTATACCTACTACCTGGTATGCGCCGTTGGGCCCAGGTTTGAAACTTTTGCCGACGCAGGGACACAGGGACGCAGGGACGCAGACCATGAGCAACCACGGGGCTTCGCCCCCGAGTGCGCTTCGCGCCGGGGCTCAGCCCAAAAGGGCGTCAAGCAGGATGCGGAGCTCCCCAAGTCCACCCGCGCCGCCATTTGTGCGGACACGAAGACGTGCTTCTGGTGCTGCCACAGGTTTGACGGCGAGGTGATGCGTCTGCCCCTCAAGGTCCTGAACGGCAACATAATGGGCATCGGCTGCTTCTGTAGCCTCGAGTGTGCCGCTGCCTTCAACTTCCAGTCGCGTGAGATCATGCGGCCCGTGGCGCTCCTGAGCTGCTCAACATTGTAGCCAAGAGGAACGGGTTGCCAGTGCCCGTGAAGCAGGCCGACTCACGGTTCACGCTGAAGATGTTTGGGGCCCAGACGACATTGCCAAGTTCCGAGAGTTCCACAAGACCTCCAACTCGCTACACCGCAGTGGTGCCCTGGCGCACTACCTGGAGGACACGTACTCCAGCGACACCGCCAACAAGTCCACGCGCGTGGCTGGACAACGAGAGGGTGCTCAAGGCCAAGCAAAACCTCATGAATTATGACCACGCGGTTCGCAAGACGGGCATCCACAGCAAGATGAACTTGGCGTGACCTGGTGCATGCGAGCAAGCAACGCACGCGTGCGTTGGCTGCGGAGGCGGTTGAATGGCCCAAGATGATATACCATGGTGCTGTCCATCTACGACATTGAAGATTTTGGGTTCTACTTTGAGATTCAGCCGCTGAAGAAGCTGCTAGACACATCCCTCAGCACCGCCAAGCAGCAAGAGCTGCAGTACTACGACTATGTGCTCCGAGGGAACAAGCTGCGGCTGGGGCGGGAGTTTTTGGACAACGAGGCGCTGTGCCCCGTGTGCGAGCTCGACGTGCGGGGCAAGCTGCGCTGCTTCGAAATGTTCATGGTGAGTGACCAGAAATTCAAGGATAATATTGCACTGCTGGACCCCAGCGTCTGCAGCACAACCCTCCGGGACACCGACGTGTACACCTACAACTTCAAGGGCAAACCCGACACCAAGATCGGCTTCATCGCGCAACAGCTCCAGGGAGCGTCACCTGGGCTGGTGGCGGAAGACCAGCAAGGTTTGACCGTCGATTACAACCAAATGATGGCCGTGGTGGTGGGCGCTCTCAAGGACATTGACAAGCGCCTGGGGTCGAAGACGAGCTGGCTGCGTTAGCGCCAGCCTGCCCCTTCTGCTGCAAACGACTGCACCAGCAATGCGGCGCAGCAGCAGGCAGCAATCATGCAGGCAGGAGGTGTGCCACATGCATGCACGCACAGCACGTGCAGCTAAGCACGCGCGCGGTTACATCCGCTGCACAAAAATTGCTTAAGACTAACGACCTCAGGTGCTTCAGGCATGGGGCGAACCATATTCTTGCTCATCCGCCATCCAAGTACCTGGCTACCCAGTCGCGACCTGATTGATGGACTCAGCAAGTGCAACGAGCGAGGTGGACACCATACTGGTGTACCCGGTGCAGCACAGTGCCGCCGCTAGCGGCAGCGGCAGCAGCCAGCAGAAGCACAGCGACGCGGGCACATACAGTGCCCGAAAGGTGAGGTTCGTGAAGAAGACGTGCGACGCCCGCATCGACACGGAGCACATCCAGAAAGAGATGTGTGGTTCCCCTTTGACACGGTGATTACTTCCGTGAGTCCTTTTTGTGCCAACATCGTTACAGCTGTTGGGGCACGCTGTCCTGTCGCTTGTAGTTTTGTCGGGTCCTGTCGCTTGTAGTTTTGCCGCCTGTATGCGAACATATCCATTCACATGTAACGTTTTTAAGCTCTGCAGCAAGTAAAAAGGGGAGTGAAACTATGATGCGTCGTGCTGCCTGGCATGTAACATAGTGGAGTGTGTATATGGTTTGCCCGACCGAAAGCAAAGCCGTAAAAGCGATAAATGCCGTACAACCGCAAACCGCGCTGCAAAGTCCTCAGCGACGAGACAATGGATACTTGGATGCTTGTTGTTGCATGCCTGAGACTGCGTGAATACATTCAACAAGGCGGAGTCGCACGCGCAGACGCGTAAGGCAGCAAGCGGGGTTGACGATGTTGGCTGGACCTGTTGCGGGCAGAGCGGAAACGGGATGGGTGTATGTGAGATGGCGCGTTGCTGCAGAGAAACGTGGGTTGCGCTGTCTGTAGCTGCGGCGTGCCTTTGCCAATATGTTAGGCCATGTGCGGGACGGATTGTTCTTGGACCGCGGTGCTGTGGGGAAGTTGTTATACCTTCATGCAGGCTGTGAAGTTCAGGCAGGCACGGTATGACAGGCAGTGTGCAGCCCGGGTTACAGAGCAGCGACACTGCGCTGCGACTGGCGATTGAACCGGTAACCTGTAGGGCACTCGCCAGTAGGCCAGTGAAGTACTGTGCCTATAACTATTCCATGCTTGTCTTGTTTGAAGGTGGATGTGTGGTTCAAGCGTAGGTGACGATGATGCCACGGCCAAGTCACAAGGTCGCAAGTCTGGCGATGGTGGGCAAAACGAACGCGGACTGGTTCTGTAGAATGTGGAAGTGATGAGCGTTACAAAGGCATAATTTGGACCGGTCGTGTGTCGGGAGCCTGCTGTGTCGTGGAGTAGCCGTTACGTTTGGCATGAGCGGCACAGCCTATCTTTGCCCTACGGGCGATACGTCTGTGTAAATGGAGGCTGTATAGATGAAGATGGAGGCTGTATAGATGAAGATTACGGTATAGCGGTGACGGTGTTCAGGCTGCGCATGATCGGCTGCAGTGTTTCAAGGTCAACGTTGTGGTCGAGTACCTGTGCTTCATTTCAGTTCATTCAGTTATGTATTTACTATTTGTAGCGATTGTTGTTGCGATTGTTGCAGGTGCTCTGCGGCCATTTGCTACGAAACCATACGACATTATCCAACACGGCATTCCTGCTCTGTATTCTTATTGACTGTGTATTTGGCACGCATGGCATGCATCTGCGCACGGCGCACCGCTTTAGTACATCCCCGGTCGGCCACCTGGCCCGCCCAAGCCCATGACGCAGCCACCAACTTCAAAGAAACCTTATAGATTTCACAGAGCGTGCTACTCGCACTCCTTGCCAAGGTAGCCCTCTGCACGGACCCTTGGCTTGCTTGCGGCATGCCCTGTGACCAGCTGTGACTTGGCTGAGAGGCATGCTTGCAGGTTACAGCATGGCCTGACCTGGATGACAGGCGTTCAGACCTTCCCCACGGACCTACCCCACCATGTCATTTGCAAGGTTTGGCAAACTTCTTGCACGCGTGAGCCGCACGTGGCGCTGGCTGTTTCTGGCATCACTTAAGTCCACAGCAGGGAAAGTCCCGTGGCCCAAGATGCGAAGCCCCTACTTGCCCGACTAGTGGCGTTTCAGACAGACAGACACACGCGCCGACCTCGACCCAGCTCCGGTCTAACCGCAGTCCCTACCCCCAGGCCGGTTATTCCTCCGCTCCACAAAACCGATGGAAGGGGCGCGCGGGGCGGGGGCATGGGAGAGGAAGGGTAGCAGTGGGGGTGCGGCATGCGCTGCCGGACAAAGCGAACAGGGCTAATGATGGTGGCGAGTTGAACCGACTGCATGACCATGAAATCCGCTCAAGGACACTAAAAATACCAAGTGCCATTGACATGCCGACAAGAAGTAACACCTCGTGCACGTGCTTGCACGTGCTCGTCCCCTACGCAGGATCTGCGCGTGTCTACCTCCCAGTCATCCACGGCGCCCGTCACACTCATCAGACCCGCATCAGTGCCGATGCCACTGCCTGAAGGCATCCGGCCTAAGTTCGCACCGCGACAACGAACACCCCTGCATGCACGGGCATCCCAAAGGCAAGTGCAATCAGGTGCTATGGCCGTTGCAACCTGCCCCCCGGTTGTCACCCTGCCGGGGGGGCCCCTAGCAATGCGCCCATAAGGGTGGTTACCCCGCGGGTCGACGTCCGCCTGGGCTTAAAGGACGCACCCTGTCCCTACCAGCCACCCCACTGCCGCGTCGCAGCCGCCCAGGTTGCCCACACAAGCGTCTCCGGTGCAACGCCACTCCCAGCTCCTCGTGCAGGTACCACACGAGCGGCAGGGAGTCCCTGCGCGCAGCAGGCCCTATGATGCCAGCGTTGTCCGTCCCGCCGCCTGGCGGGAAGCCCGCTGCCACCAGCGCCTCCAGATCGCCGCTGCTGGCTGCGCCTGCAGGCCACGCACTAACGAGCGGCCGTCTGACAGGCGTCGATCAAGGTGCGCAGCGTGTCCGGCTTCCAGCGGCACCCCGCCTACTGCGCCAGCCACAAGAGCATGGCCGAACCTCCTGCCTCCGCTGCTGTCCAGTACGCTGTCGTTGCCGTCACAGGGCAGCCCGCCTGCAGCGGCATTGCGGCTGTGGGCACGCTGTGGTCAGCTGCTCCCACATCACCGGTAGGTTGCACTGCTCGGTCCTCACGGCTTGCCGTCACCACAGATCGTCCGCACACCAACCTTGACACCGGCTTGACACCAACCTGCCCAGCCCTCCTGCTCGGCTCCCTCAAGAAGCCATGACTGCCACTTCCAGCGTGTGCCTCATGCACCTGCCTGACTTGCCCTATACAACATCCACCATCGGTATGAAACCAACGCGGCTTGCTTCTGTTCTCCAAGCCGGTCCTGTCTAACCATCAGCTCAAGGCGCCTCCGAGAACCGGGAAGGACTTCCTAGCGTGTCCCACACGCACCCGCGCCAACGCAGCATATTACACCCCACAGCAGCACAAACAAATGTTTGCAACAGCAGTCCGGTCACTTGGCGTGTGCCTGTGACAGCCGTCCGCCAGCCGTCGCCCCCGCCGCTGTGGAGTACGGCGTGGAAGCCACCGCCACAGTACTGCTCCAGCCCGATGCCGTACTCGTTGGCCGGCTGGCTTGGGTGTGCGGCCATGTGCTGATCGATGCTCCTCCGAGGTCGCCATCCCTGCCTCGCACCACTGCACGCCGATGTGAGGCGGCACCTGGCCCCTGACCCGCCCCGTGGCGGCCACCGTACGATGGTGTTACCCTCCCAGTCACCCCTGCCGCTGCTGGGAATGCGCTAGTTGGCGCTGGGTGTGTTCTGGCTGGGCGATACGACCTGTCTGGCGCCACAGCTCGCGCTGATGGGGCCCCTACCACCGGGCGGTAGGAGCGGGTTGCGACGCTGGAGGCAGCGTCAGACCTGGTGCTGGTGCGGTTGCTGCGCAGTGACGCCGCCAGGCTGGTGGTACTGGGGGTGTGCGGGCGCGAGCCGACAGCTGCAGCAGGCTGGGGCGCTGCCGTTCTGTCAACAAGCCCCCACCATGGCTCCCCATGCTGCTGGTGGCGCAGTGCAGGTGCCAGGGCGTGGTGCTGGCTGCCAGCGGGTAGGGCGGACGGGGAGGTGAGGGCGGGGCAGGGGAGGGCGGGGCGGGTAGGGCAGACGGGGAGGTGCGGGCGGGGCAGGGGAGGGCGGGGCGGGCAGGGCCAGCGGCGCGGTGCCGTAGGCCGATGTCCCCGCTGGACCGCTGGACGTGAGGTGGGAAGCCTGTGGCGCCGATGGGGGCGGCAGGACCAGCATGGAGGTCCCCTGCGGCATGTGACACATTGCGTGTGTTTCAGAGTCGTGATGGTTAACACTAAAGCACGCATGCACCAACTGACCGGTGTAACGGCTCGACTTGGCTTGACCCGACAGTACCTTTGCGCGCAGTCCTGCCTTTCGTATCATGCTGCAAGTCCATGCACCGAACTCCGCGCAGTGCCATGCGACACCATGACATACCCCGGATCTTGGCCATAGCACCAAGACCCTACTGCCAAACCCCACCTTGGCGCATGGCAGGGCCTGCTCCACGCCACCCGCAGCCCTGTCCCAGCCCATGCGCGGGCCTGCAGCACCCAGGCGGGCCGCCATGCCGCCTAGGCCACCGCTGCGCCCTGCTCCACCATGCCCGCCAGATGGTCGAAGGGCATGGCGGACAGCTCGCGCATGGACAGGAAGGACGCGCCTGGAGCACGGGAGCGGGGAAGGGCGTGGAGGCCAAGGGCAAAGAATATGCTGGCGCGTGGCGAAGCACCCTGTCGGGCCGCACGGGTCGACGGGGCAGCGCAGCGCACCTGTGTTACGGCCTGCATAGTCCAGCACGCTAGACATTGTCAGTGTCCAGTGCGGCAGTCCAGCGATGTTGATTGCGCAGATGTGGAGTACTAGTCGATGAGAAGGAAAGAGACGAACGCCCGCTGCTTTATCAAGAAGTGCAGTATGCTTCTTGGCGGACGGGCAAAAGCATGTTATAGGGAGGGGAACAGTGCTGGCGACGTTTCCAGAGGTCACGACCAGAGGTCCAGAGCAACAGATGCAGCGAAGACTGTAACTAAAATAGTTATACATGTACCACATGTCAACCGGCAAGTGGGCAGCTCGAATGCCGATGCAGTTTGTGCACGTTGCGACGGTTAGGGGAGTGTGCGGCACGTCTTGCCTAGCTGCGTACCGTACCTTTATTGATTTGAAGTGGCTAATATATGCGATGCTATGATGGAAAGCGGTTGTGGTTGGGCATAGGTCGAGAGGCTGCAAGCACTCTCAGACCGGAGCTGGGAAGGCTGTCGCGATCGCCTTCCAGGTGTTGCAAGCATGGAGGAGAAGAAGTACGTCATCGGTGTGGATGGAGGAACGGAAAGCTTGCGTGCGGCGGTGTTTGACGCGGCAGGTGCGCTGGGGGGCCAGGCCACGGGGGCACGCCCCTGCGTAGCTTGCAGGGGTGCGGGGCGGCCCGGGGGCCTCTACGTCCGGAAATGTGTAACAGCTTCTGTACTAGGGGAAATCCCATCTTGTGCTGCAGCACAGCGCTATCTACTCAATATCTTTGCCTGGCTCCACCTTTGGCGCTTACATTACCCCCCACCCCACCCCTGCTTTCCTGTCCCCGCCCCACCCCACCTGCAGGCAACATGGTGGGCACCCACACGCGCACCCTTACGACACGCAGTACCCGCACCCCGGCTGGGCGGAACAGCGACCGGAGGACTGGTGGGTCGCGCTGGGCGCCGCCGTGCGGGGGGCGCTGGCTGCGGCGGGATGCGGGCGGCCGACATCGCGGCCCTGTGCGTGTGACACCACCTGCTGCACAGTGGTGGCGCTGG
>BQMZ01000500.1:0-30439 GCA_036984285.1 Chlamydomonas sp. KOR1
GCCACTGGGCGGTTTGAGGTCTGTTAATGCATCCCAGGCATGCGTATGGCCGTGCTAGGGGCTAAGCGGGGACACGCAAGCCCAGCTCCATGTGCAGGCCGCATGCGCAGCGGGTGCCCCAGGCAGAGTGCGGGGACCAGCCTGGTGCTCCCCGGCGTGCCAGTACGCGGCACGTGCGGCACGGCCACTGGGCGGTTTGAGGTCTGTTAATGCATCCCGGGCATGCGTATGGCCATAACAGGGCTAAGCGGGGACACGCAAGCCCAGCTCCATGTGCAGGCGCATGCGCAGCGGTGCCCAGGCGGGGTCGCGGGGACCAGCCTGGTGCTCCCGGCGTGCCAGTACGGCACGTGCGGCACGGCCACTGGGCGGTTTGAGGTCTGTTAATGCATCCGGGCATGCGTATGGCCATTAACAGGGCTAAGCGGGGACACGCAAGCCCAGCTCCATGTGCAGGCCGCATGCGCAGCGGTGCCCCAGGCAGTGCGGGGACCAGCCTGGTGCTCCCGGCGTGCCAGTACGGCACGTGCGGCACGGCCACTGGGCGGTTTGAGGTCTGTTAATGCATCCCGGGCATGCGTATGGCCATTAACAGGGCTAAGCGGGGACACGCAAGCCCAGCTCCATGTGCAGGCCGCATGCGCAGCGGGTGCCCCAGGCAGGTGCGGGGACCAGCCTGGTGCTCCCCGGCGTGCCAGTACGGCATGTGCGGCACGGCCACTGGGCGGTTTGAGGTCTGTTAATGCATCCCGGGCATGCGTATGGCCATTAACAGGGCTAAGCGGGGACACGCAAGCCCAGCTCCATGTGCAGGCCGCATGCGCCTTGGTGCCCCAGGCAGGGTGCGGGGACCAGCCTGGTGCTCCCGGCGTGCCAGTACGGCACGTGCGGCACGGCCACTGGGCGGTTTGAGGTCTGTTAATGCATCCCGGGCATGCGTATGGCCATTGGGGCTAAGCGGGGACACGCAAGCCCAGCTCCATGTGCAGGCCGCATGCGCAGCGGGTGCCCCAGGCAGGGTGCGGGGACCAGCCTGGTGCTCCCGGCGTGCCAGTACGGCACGTGCGGCACGGCCACTGGGCGGTTTGAGGTCTGTTAATGCATGCCGGGCATGCGTATGGCCATTAACAGGGCTAAGCGGGGACACGCAAGCCCAGCTCCATGTGCAGGCCGCATGCGCAGCGGGTGCCCCAGGCAGGGTGCGGGGACCAGCCTGGTGCTCCCGGCGTGCCAGTACGGCACGTGCGGCACGGCCACTGGGCGGTTTGAGGTCTGTTAATGCATCCCGGGCATGCGTATGGCCATTAACAGGGCTAAGCGGGGACACGCAAGCCCAGCTCCATGTGCAGGCCGCATGCGCCTTGGGTGCCCCAGGCAGGGTGCGGGGACCAGCCTGGTGCTCCCGGCGTGCCAGTACGGCACGTGCGGCACGGCCACTGGGCGGTTTGAGGTCTGTTAATGCATCCCGGGCATGCGTATGGCCATTAACAGGGCTAAGCGGGGACACGCAAGCCCAGCTCCATGTGCAGGCCGCATGCGCGGGTGCCCCAGGCAGGTGCGGGGACCAGCCTGGTGCTCCCGGCGTGCCAGTACGGCACGTGCGGCACGGCCACTGGGCGGTTTGAGGTCTGTTAATGCATCCCGGGCATGCGTATGGCCATTAACAGGGCTAAGCGGGGACACGCAAGCCCAGCTCCATGTGCAGGCCGCATGCGCAGCGGTGCCCCAGGCAGGGTGCGGGGACCAGCTTGGTGCTCCTCGGCGTGCCAGTACGGCATGTGCGGCACGGCCACTGGGCGGTTTGAGGTCTGTTAATGCATCCCGGGCATGCGTATGGCCATTAACAGGGCTAAGCGGGGACACGCAAGCCCAGCTCCATGTGCAGGCCGCATGCGCAGCGGTGCCCCAGGCAGGGTGCGGGGACCAGCCTGGTGCTCCCGGCGTGCCAGTACGGCACGTGCGGCACGGCCACTGGGCGGTTTGAGGTCTGTTAATGCATCCCGGGCATGCGTATGGCCATGCAGGGGCTAAGCGGGGACACGCAAGCCCAGCTCCATGTGCAGGCCGCATGCGCAGCGGGTGCCCCAGGCAGGGTGCGGGGACCAGCTTGGTGCTCCCGGCGTGCCAGTACGGCACGTGCGGCACGGCCACTGGGCGGTTTGAGGTCTGTTAATGCATCCCGGGCATGCGTATGGCCATTAACAGGGCTAAGCGGGGACACGCAAGCCCAGCTCCATGTGCAGGCCGCATGCGCAGCGGTGCCCCAGGCAGGGTGCGGGGACCAGCCTGGTGCTCCCCGGCGTGCCAGTACGGCACGTGCGGCACGGCCACTGGGCGGTTTGAGGTCTGTTAATGCATCCCGGGCATGCGTATGGCCATTAACAGGGCTAAGCGGGGACACGCAAGCCCAGCTCCATGTGCAGGCCGCATGCGCAGCGGGTGCCCCAGGGTGCGGGGACCAGCCTGGTGCTCCCGGCGTGCCAGTACGGCACGTGCGGCACGGCCACTGGGCGGTTTGAGGTCTGTTAATGCATCCCGGGCATGCGTATGGCCATTAACAGGGCTAAGCGGGGACACGCAAGCCCAGCTCCATGTGCAGGCCGCATGCGCAGCGGGTGCCCCAGGCAGGGTGCGGGGACCAGCCTGGTGCTCCCGGCGTGCCAGTACGGCACGTGCGGCACGGCCACTGGGCGGTTTGAGGTCTGTTAATGCATCCCGGGCATGCGTATGGCCATTAACAGGGCTAAGCGGGGACACGCAAGCCCAGCTCCATGTGCAGGCCGCATGCGCAGCGGTGCCCCAGGCAGGGTGCGGGGACCAGCCTGGTGCTCCCGGCGTGCCAGTACGGCACGTGCGGCACGGCCACTGGGCGGTTTGAGGTCTGTTAATGCATCCCGGGCATGCGTATGGCCATTAACAGGGCTAAGCGGGGACACGCAAGCCCAGCTCCATGTGCAGGCCGCATGCGCAGCGGGTGCCCCAGGCAGGGTGCGGGGACCAGCCTGGTGCTCCCGGCGTGCCAGTACGGCACGTGCGGCACGGCCACTGGGCGGTTTGAGGTCTGTTAATGCATCCCGGGCATGCGTATGGCCATTAACAGGGCTAAGCGGGGACACGCAAGCCCAGCTCCATGTGCAGGCCGCATGCGCAGCGGTGCCCCAGGCAGGGTGCGGGGACCAGCCTGGTGCTCCCGGCGTGCCAGTACGGCACGTGCGGCACGGCCACTGGGCGGTTTGAGGTCTGTTAATGCATCCCGGGCATGCGTATGGCCATTAACAGGGCTAAGCGGGGACACGCAAGCCCAGCTCCATGTGCAGGCCGCATGCGCAGGTGCCCCAGGCAGGGTGCGGGGACCAGCCTGGTGCTCCCGGCGTGCCAGTACGGCACGTGCGGCACGGCCACTGGGCGGTTTGAGGTCTGTTAATGCATCCCGGGCATGCGTATGGCCATTAACAGGGCTAAGCGGGGACACGCAAGCCCAGCTCCATGTGCAGGCCGCATGCGCCGTGGTGCCCCAGGCAGGGTGCGGGGACCAGCCTGGTGCTCCCGGCGTGCCAGTACGGCACGTGCGGCACGGCCACTGGGCGGTTTGAGGTCTGTTAATGCATCCCGGGCATGCGTATGGCCATTAACAGGGCTAAGCGGGGACACGCAAGCCCAGCTCCATGTGCAGGCCGCATGCGCAGCGGTTGCCCCAGGCAGGGTGCGGGGACCAGCCTGGTGCTCCCGGCGTGCCAGTACGGCACGTGCGGCACGGCCACTGGGCGGTTTGAGGTCTGTTAATGCATCCCGGGCATGCGTATGGCCATTAACAGGGCTAAGCGGGGACACGCAAGCCCAGCTCCATGTGCAGGCCGCATGCGCAGCGGGTGCCCCAGGCAGGGTGCGGGGACCAGCCTGGTGCTCCCGGCGTGCCAGTACGGCACGTGCGGCACGGCCACTGGGCGGTTTGAGGTCTGTTAATGCATCCCGGGCATGCGTATGGCCATTAACAGGGCTAAGCGGGGACACGCAAGCCCAGCTCCATGTGCAGGCCGCATGCGCAGCGGTGCCCCAGGCAGGGTGCGGGGACCAGCCTGGTGCTCCCGGCGTGCCAGTACGGCACGTGCGGCACGGCCACTGGGCGGTTTGAGGTCTGTTAATGCATCCCGGGCATGCGTATGGCCATTAACAGGGCTAAGCGGGGACACGCAAGCCCAGCTCCATGTGCAGGCCGCATGCGCAGCGGTGCCCCAGGCAGGTGCGGGGACCAGCCTGGTGCTCCCGGCGTGCCAGTACGGCACGTGCGGCACGGCCACTGGGCGGTTTGAGGTCTGTTAATGCATCCCGGGCATGCGTATGGCCATTAACAGGGCTAAGCGGGGACACGCAAGCCCAGCTCCATGTGCAGGCCGCATGCGCCGGGGTGCCCCAGGCAGGGTGCGGGGACCAGCCTGGTGCTCCCGGCGTGCCAGTACGGCACGTGCGGCACGGCCACTGGGCGGTTTGAGGTCTGTTAATGCATCCCGGGCATGCGTATGGCCATTAACAGGGCTAAGCGGGGACACGCAAGCCCAGCTCCATGTGCAGGCCGCATGCGCAGCGGTGCCCCAGGCAGGGTGCGGGGACCAGCCTGGTGCTCCCGGCGTGCCAGTACGGCACGTGCGGCACGGCCACTGGGCGGTTTGAGGTCTGTTAATGCATCCCGGGCATGCGTATGGCCATTAACAGGGCTAAGCGGGGACACGCAAGCCCAGCTCCATGTGCAGGCCGCATGCGCGGGTGCCCCAGGCAGGGTGCGGGGACCAGCCTGGTGCTCCCGGCGTGCCAGTACGGCACGTGCGGCACGGCCACTGGGCGGTTTGAGGTCTGTTAATGCATCCCGGGCATGCGTATGGCCATTAACAGGGCTAAGCGGGGACACGCAAGCCCAGCTCCATGTGCAGGCCGCATGCGCGGGTGCCCCAGGCAGGGTGCGGGGACCAGCCTGGTGCTCCCGGCGTGCCAGTACGGCACGTGCGGCACGGCCACTGGGCGGTTTGAGGTCTGTTAATGCATCCCGGGCATGCGTATGGCCATTAACAGGGCTAAGCGGGGACACGCAAGCCCAGCTCCATGTGCAGGCCGCATGCGCAGCGGGTGCCCCAGGCAGGGTGCGGGGACCAGCCTGGTGCTCCCGGCGTGCCAGTACGGCACGTGCGGCACGGCCACTGGGCGGTTTGAGGTCTGTTAATGCATCCCGGGCATGCGTATGGCCATTAACAGGGCTAAGCGGGGACACGCAAGCCCAGCTCCATGTGCAGGCCGCATGCGCAGCGGTGCCCCAGGCAGGGTGCGGGGACCAGCCTGGTGCTCCCGGCGTGCCAGTACGGCACGTGCGGCACGGCCACTGGGCGGTTTGAGGTCTGTTAATGCATCCCGGGCATGCGTATGGCCATTAACAGGGCTAAGCGGGGACACGCAAGCCCAGCTCCATGTGCAGGCCGCATGCGCAGCGGTGCCCCAGGCAGGGTGCGGGGACCAGCCTGGTGCTCCCGGCGTGCCAGTACGGCACGTGCGGCACGGCCACTGGGCGGTTTGAGGTCTGTTAATGCATCCCGGGCATGCGTATGGCCATTAACAGGGCTAAGCGGGGACACGCAAGCCCAGCTCCATGTGCAGGCCGCATGCGCCGGTGCCCCAGGCAGGGTGCGGGGACCAGCCTGGTGCTCCCGGCGTGCCAGTACGGCACGTGCGGCACGGCCACTGGGCGGTTTGAGGTCTGTTAATGCATCCCGGGCATGCGTATGGCCATTAACAGGGCTAAGCGGGGACACGCAAGCCCAGCTCCATGTGCAGGCCGCATGCGCAGGGTGCCCCAGGCAGGGTGCGGGGACCAGCCTGGTGCTCCCGGCGTGCCAGTACGGCACGTGCGGCACGGCCACTGGGCGGTTTGAGGTCTGTTAATGCATCCCGGGCATGCGTATGGCCATTAACAGGGCTAAGCGGGGACACGCAAGCCCAGCTCCATGTGCAGGCCGCATGCGCAGCGGTGCCCCAGGCAGGGTGCGGGGACCAGCCTGGTGCTCCTCGGCGTGCCAGTACGGCACGTGCGGCACGGCCACTGGGCGGTTTGAGGTCTGTTAATGCATCCCGGGCATGCGTATGGCCATTAACAGGGCTAAGCGGGGACACGCAAGCCCAGCTCCATGTGCAGGCCGCATGCGCAGCGGGTGCCCCAGGCAGTGCGGGGACCAGCCTGGTGCTCCCGGCGTGCCAGTACGGCACGTGCGGCACGGCCACTGGGCGGTTTGAGGTCTGTTAATGCATCCCGGGCATGCGTATGGCCATTAACAGGGCTAAGCGGGGACACGCAAGCCCAGCTCCATGTGCAGGCCGCATGCGCAGCGGTGCCCCAGGCAGGTGCGGGGACCAGCTTGGTGCTCCCGGCGTGCCAGTACGGCATGTGCGGCACGGCCACTGGGCGGTTTGAGGTCTGTTAATGCATCCCGGGCATGCGTATGGCCATTAACAGGGCTAAGCGGGGACACGCAAGCCCAGCTCCATGTGCAGGCCGCATGCGCCGGGTGCCCCAGGCAGGGTGCGGGGACCAGCTTGGTGCTCCTCGGCGTGCCAGTACGGCATGTGCGGCACGGCCACTGGGCGGTTTGAGGTCTGTTAATGCATCCCGGGCATGCGTATGGCCATTAACAGGGCTAAGCGGGGACACGCAAGCCCAGCTCCATGTGCAGGCCGCATGCGCCTTGGTGCCCCAGGCAGGGTGCGGGGACCAGCTTGGTGCTCCTCGGCGTGCCAGTACGGCATGTGCGGCACGGCCACTGGGCGGTTTGAGGTCTGTTAATGCATCCCGGGCATGCGTATGGCCATTAACAGGGCTAAGCGGGGACACGCAAGCCCAGCTCCATGTGCAGGCCGCATGCGCCTTGGTGCCCCAGGCAGGGTGCGGGGACCAGCTTGGTGCTCCCGGCGTGCCAGTACGGCATGTGCGGCACGGCCACTGGGCGGTTTGAGGTCTGTTAATGCATCCCGGGCATGCGTATGGCCATTAACAGGGCTAAGCGGGGACACGCAAGCCCAGCTCCATGTGCAGGCCGCATGCGCCTTGGGTGCCCCAGGCAGGGTGCGGGGACCAGCTTGGTGCTCCTCGGCGTGCCAGTACGGCATGTGCGGCACGGCCACTGGGCGGTTTGAGGTCTGTTAATGCATCCCGGGCATGCGTATGGCCATTAACAGGGCTAAGCGGGGACACGCAAGCCCAGCTCCATGTGCAGGCCGCATGCGCCTTGGTGCCCCAGGCAGGGTGCGGGGACCAGCTTGGTGCTCCTCGGCGTGCCAGTACGGCATGTGCGGCACGGCAACTGGGCGGTTTGAGGTCTGTTAATGCATCAGGGGCATGCGTATGGCAATTAACAGGGCTAAGTGGGGACACGCAAGCCCAGCTCCATGTGCAGGCCGCATGCGCCTTGGGTGCCCCAGGCAGGGTGCGGGGACCAGCTTGGTGCTCCTCGGCGTGCCAGTACGGCATGTGCGGCACGGCAACTGGGCGGTTTGAGGTCTGTTAATGCATCAGGGGCATGCGTATGGCCATTAACAGGGCTAAGTGGGGACACGCAAGCCCAGCTCCATGTGCAGGCCGCATGCGCCTTGGTGCCCCAGGCAGGGTGCGGGGACCAGCTTGGTGCTCCTCGGCGTGCCAGTACGGCATGTGCGGCACGGCAACTGGGCGGTTTGAGGTCTGTTAATGCATCAGGGGCATGCGTATGGCAATTAACAGGGCTAAGTGGGGACACGCAAGCCCAGCTCCATGTGCAGGCCGCATGCGCCTTGGGTGCCCCAGGCAGGGTGCGGGGACCAGCTTGGTGCTCCTCGGTGTGCCAGTACGGCATGTGCGGCACGGCAACTGGGCGGTTTGAGGTCTGTTAATGCATCAGGGGCATGCGTATGGCAATTAACAGGGCTAAGTGGGGACACGCAAGCCCAGCTCCATGTGCAGGCCGCATGCGCCTTGGTGCCCCAGGCAAGGTGCGGGGACCAGCTTGGTGCTCCTCGGTGTGCCAGTACGGCATGTGCGGCACGGCAACTGGGCGGTTTGAGGTCTGTTAATGCATCAGGGGCATGCGTATGGCAATTAACAGGGCTAAGTGGGGACACGCAAGCCCAGCTCCATGTGCAGGCCGCATGCGCCTTGGGTGCCCCAGGCAGGGTGCGGGGACCAGCTTGGTGCTCCTCGGTGTGCCAGTACGGCATGTGCGGCACGGCAACTGGGCGGTTTGAGGTCTGTTAATGCATCAGGGGCATGCGTATGGCAATTAACAGGGCTAAGTGGGGACACGCAAGCCCAGCTCCATGTGCAGGCCGCATGCGCCTTGGGTGCCCCAGGCAGGGTGCGGGGACCAGCTTGGTGCTCCTCGGTGTGCCAGTACGGCATGTGCGGCACGGCAACTGGGCGGTTTGAGGTCTGTTAATGCATCAGGGGCATGCGTATGGCAATTAACAGGGCTAAGTGGGGACACGCAAGCCCAGCTCCATGTGCAGGCCGCATGCGCCTTGGGTGCCCCAGGCAGGGTGCGGGGACCAGCTTGGTGCTCCTCGGTGTGCCAGTACGGCATGTGCGGCACGGCAACTGGGCGGTTTGAGGTCTGTTAATGCATCAGGGGCATGCGTATGGCAATTAACAGGGCTAAGTGGGGACACGCAAGCCCAGCTCCATGTGCAGGCCGCATGCGCCTTGGGTGCCCCAGGCAAGGTGCGGGGACCAGCTTGGTGCTCCTCGGTGTGCCAGTACGGCATGTGCGGCACGGCAACTGGGCGGTTTGAGGTCTGTTAATGCATCAGGGGCATGCGTATGGCAATTAACAGGGCTAAGTGGGGACACGCAAGCCCAGCTCCATGTGCAGGCCGCATGCGCCTTGGGTGCCCCAGGCAAGGTGCGGGGACCAGCTTGGTGCTCCTCGGTGTGCCAGTACGGCATGTGCGGCACGGCAACTGGGCGGTTTGAGGTCTGTTAATGCATCAGGGGCATGCGTATGGCAATTAACAGGGCTAAGTGGGGACACGCAAGCCCAGCTCCATGTGCAGGCCGCATGCGCCTTGGGTGCCCCAGGCAGGGTGCGGGGACCAGCTTGGTGCTCCTCGGTGTGCCAGTACGGCATGTGCGGCACGGCAACTGGGCGGTTTGAGGTCTGTTAATGCATCAGGGGCATGCGTATGGCAATTAACAGGGCTAAGTGGGGACACGCAAGCCCAGCTCCATGTGCAGGCCGCATGCGCCTTGGGTGCCCCAGGCAGGTGCGGGGACCAGCTTGGTGCTCCTCGGTGTGCCAGTACGGCATGTGCGGCACGGCAACTGGGCGGTTTGAGGTCTGTTAATGCATCAGGGGCATGCGTATGGCAATTAACAGGGCTAAGTGGGGACACGCAAGCCCAGCTCCATGTGCAGGCCGCATGCGCCTTGGGTGCCCCAGGCAAGGTGCGGGGACCAGCTTGGTGCTCCTCGGTGTGCCAGTACGGCATGTGCGGCACGGCAACTGGGCGGTTTGAGGTCTGTTAATGCATCAGGGGCATGCGTATGGCAATTAACAGGGCTAAGTGGGGACACGCAAGCCCAGCTCCATGTGCAGGCCGCATGCGCCTTGGGTGCCCCAGGCAGGGTGCGGGGACCAGCTTGGTGCTCCTCGGTGTGCCAGTACGGCATGTGCGGCACGGCAACTGGGCGGTTTGAGGTCTGTTAATGCATCAGGGGCATGCGTATGGCAATTAACAGGGCTAAGTGGGGACACGCAAGCCCAGCTCCATGTGCAGGCCGCATGCGCCTTGGGTGCCCCAGGCAGGTGCGGGGACCAGCTTGGTGCTCCTCGGTGTGCCAGTACGGCATGTGCGGCACGGCAACTGGGCGGTTTGAGGTCTGTTAATGCATCAGGGGCATGCGTATGGCAATTAACAGGGCTAAGTGGGGACACGCAAGCCCAGCTCCATGTGCAGGCCGCATGCGCCTTGGGTGCCCCAGGCAGGGTGCGGGGACCAGCTTGGTGCTCCTCGGTGTGCCAGTACGGCATGTGCGGCACGGCAACTGGGCGGTTTGAGGTCTGTTAATGCATCAGGGGCATGCGTATGGCAATTAACAGGGCTAAGTGGGGACACGCAAGCCCAGCTCCATGTGCAGGCCGCATGCGCCTTGGGTGCCCCAGGCAAGGTGCGGGGACCAGCTTGGTGCTCCTCGGTGTGCCAGTACGGCATGTGCGGCACGGCAACTGGGCGGTTTGAGGTCTGTTAATGCATCAGGGGCATGCGTATGGCAATTAACAGGGCTAAGTGGGGACACGCAAGCCCAGCTCCATGTGCAGGCCGCATGCGCCTTGGGTGCCCCAGGCAGGTGCGGGGACCAGCTTGGTGCTCCTCGGTGTGCCAATACGGCATGTGCGGCACGGCAACTGGGCGGTTTGAGGTCTGTTAATGCATCAGGGGCATGCGTATGGCAATTAACAGGGCTAAGTGGGGACACGCAAGCCCAGCTCCATGTGCAGGCCGCATGCGCCTTGGGTGCCCCAGGCAGGGTGCGGGGACCAGCTTGGTGCTCCTCGGTGTGCCAGTACGGCATGTGCGGCACGGCAACTGGGCGGTTTGAGGTCTGTTAATGCATCAGGGGCATGCGTATGGCAATTAACAGGGCTAAGTGGGGACACGCAAGCCCAGCTCCATGTGCAGGCCGCATGCGCCTTGGGTGCCCCAGGCAAGGTGCGGGGACCAGCTTGGTGCTCCTCGGTGTGCCAGTACGGCATGTGCGGCACGGCAACTGGGCGGTTTGAGGTCTGTTAATGCATCAGGGGCATGCGTATGGCAATTAACAGGGCTAAGTGGGGACACGCAAGCCCAGCTCCATGTGCAGGCCGCATGCGCCTTGGGTGCCCCAGGCAGGGTGCGGGGACCAGCTTGGTGCTCCTCGGTGTGCCAGTACGGCATGTGCGGCACGGCAACTGGGCGGTTTGAGGTCTGTTAATGCATCAGGGGCATGCGTATGGCAATTAACAGGGCTAAGTGGGGACACGCAAGCCCAGCTCCATGTGCAGGCCGCATGCGCCTTGGGTGCCCCAGGCAAGGTGCAGGGACCAGCTTGGTGCTCCTCGGTGTGCCAGTACGGCATGTGCGGCACGGCAACTGGGCGGTTTGAGGTCTGTTAATGCATCAGGGGCATGCGTATGGCAATTAACAGGGCTAAGTGGGGACACGCAAGCCCAGCTCCATGTGCAGGCCGCATGCGCCTTGGGTGCCCCAGGCAAGGTGCGGGGACCAGCTTGGTGCTCCTCGGTGTGCCAGTACGGCATGTGCGGCACGGCAACTGGGCGGTTTGAGGTCTGTTAATGCATCAGGGGCATGCGTATGGCAATTAACAGGGCTAAGTGGGGACACGCAAGCCCAGCTCCATGTGCAGGCCGCATGCGCCTTGGGTGCCCCAGGCAGGGTGCGGGGACCAGCTTGGTGCTCCTCGGTGTGCCAATATGGCATGTGCGGCACGGCAACTGGGCGGTTTGAGGTCTGTTAATGCATCAGGGGCATGCGTATGGCAATTAACAGGGCTAAGTGGGGACACGCAAGCCCAGCTCCATGTGCAGGCCGCATGCGCCTTGGGTGCCCCAGGCAGGGTGCGGGGACCAGCTTGGTGCTCCTCGGTGTGCCAGTACGGCATGTGCGGCACGGCAACTGGGCGGTTTGAGGTCTGTTAATGCATCAGGGGCATGCGTATGGCAATTAACAGGGCTAAGTGGGGACACGCAAGCCCAGCTCCATGTGCAGGCCGCATGCGCCTTGGGTGCCCCAGGCAGGGTGCGGGGACCAGCTTGGTGCTCCTCGGTGTGCCAGTACGGCATGTGCGGCACGGCAACTGGGCGGTTTGAGGTCTGTTAATGCATCAGGGGCATGCGTATGGCAATTAACAGGGCTAAGTGGGGACACGCAAGCCCAGCTCCATGTGCAGGCCGCATGCGCCTTGGTGCCCCAGGCAGGGTGCGGGGACCAGCTTGGTGCTCCTCGGTGTGCCAGTACGGCATGTGCGGCACGGCAACTGGGCGGTTTGAGGTCTGTTAATGCATCAGGGGCATGCGTATGGCAATTAACAGGGCTAAGTGGGGACACGCAAGCCCAGCTCCATGTGCAGGCCGCATGCGCCTTGGGTGCCCCAGGCAGGGTGCGGGGACCAGCTTGGTGCTCCTCGGTGTGCCAGTACGGCATGTGCGGCACGGCAACTGGGCGGTTTGAGGTCTGTTAATGCATCAGGGGCATGCGTATGGCAATTAACAGGGCTAAGTGGGGACACGCAAGCCCAGCTCCATGTGCAGGCCGCATGCGCCTTGGGTGCCCCAGGCAGGGTGCGGGGACCAGCTTGGTGCTCCTCGGTGTGCCAGTACGGCATGTGCGGCACGGCAACTGGGCGGTTTGAGGTCTGTTAATGCATCAGGGGCATGCGTATGGCAATTAACAGGGCTAAGTGGGGACACGCAAGCCCAGCTCCATGTGCAGGCCGCATGCGCCTTGGGTGCCCCAGGCAGGTGCGGGGACCAGCTTGGTGCTCCTCGGTGTGCCAGTACGGCATGTGCGGCACGGCAACTGGGCGGTTTGAGGTCTGTTAATGCATCAGGGGCATGCGTATGGCAATTAACAGGGCTAAGTGGGGACACGCAAGCCCAGCTCCATGTGCAGGCCGCATGCGCCTTGGGTGCCCCAGGCAAGGTGCGGGGACCAGCTTGGTGCTCCTCGGTGTGCCAGTACGGCATGTGCGGCACGGCAACTGGGCGGTTTGAGGTCTGTTAATGCATCAGGGGCATGCGTATGGCAATTAACAGGGCTAAGTGGGGACACGCAAGCCCAGCTCCATGTGCAGGCCGCATGCGCCTTGCCCCAGGCAGGGTGGGGACCAGCTTGGTGCTCCTCGGTGTGCCAGTATGGCATGTGCGGCACGGCAACTGGGCGGTTTGAGGTCTGTTAATGCATCAGGGGCATGCGTATGGCAATTAACAGGGCTAAGTGGGGACACGCAAGCCCAGCTCCATGTGCAGGCCGCATGCGCCTTGGGTGCCCCAGGCAGGGTGCGGGGACCAGCTTGGTGCTCCTCGGTGTGCCAGTACGGCATGTGCGGCACGGCAACTGGGCGGTTTGAGGTCTGTTAATGCATCAGGGGCATGCGTATGGCAATTAACAGGGCTAAGTGGGGACACGCAAGCCCAGCTCCATGTGCAGGCCGCATGCGCCTTGGGTGCCCCAGGCAGGGTGCGGGGACCAGCTTGGTGCTCCTCGGTGTGCCAGTACGGCATGTGCGGCACGGCAACTGGGCGGTTTGAGGTCTGTTAATGCATCAGGGGCATGCGTATGGCAATTAACAGGGCTAAGTGGGGACACGCAAGCCCAGCTCCATGTGCAGGCCGCATGCGCCTTGGGTGCCCCAGGCAAGGTGCGGGGACCAGCTTGGTGCTCCTCGGTGTGCCAGTACGGCATGTGCGGCACGGCAACTGGGCGGTTTGAGGTCTGTTAATGCATCAGGGGCATGCGTATGGCAATTAACAGGGCTAAGTGGGGACACGCAAGCCCAGCTCCATGTGCAGGCCGCATGCGCCTTGGGTGCCCCAGGCAGGGTGCGGGGACCAGCTTGGTGCTCCTCGGTGTGCCAGTACGGCATGTGCGGCACGGCAACTGGGCGGTTTGAGGTCTGTTAATGCATCAGGGGCATGCGTATGGCAATTAACAGGGCTAAGTGGGGACACGCAAGCCCAGCTCCATGTGCAGGCCGCATGCGCCTTGGGTGCCCCAGGCAGGGTGCGGGGACCAGCTTGGTGCTCCTCGGTGTGCCAGTACGGCATGTGCGGCACGGCAACTGGGCGGTTTGAGGTCTGTTAATGCATCAGGGGCATGCGTATGGCAATTAACAGGGCTAAGTGGGGACACGCAAGCCCAGCTCCATGTGCAGGCCGCATGCGCCTTGGTGCCCCAGGCAGGGTGCGGGGACCAGCTTGGTGCTCCTCGGTGTGCCAGTACGGCATGTGCGGCACGGCAACTGGGCGGTTTGAGGTCTGTTAATGCATCAGGGGCATGCGTATGGCAATTAACAGGGCTAAGTGGGGACACGCAAGCCCAGCTCCATGTGCAGGCCGCATGCGCCTTGGGTGCCCCAGGCAGGTGCAGGGACCAGCTTGGTGCTCCTCGGTGTGCCAGTACGGCATGTGCGGCACGGCAACTGGGCGGTTTGAGGTCTGTTAATGCATCAGGGGCATGCGTATGGCAATTAACAGGGCTAAGTGGGGACACGCAAGCCCAGCTCCATGTGCAGGCCGCATGCGCCTTGGGTGCCCCAGGCAGGGTGCGGGGACCAGCTTGGTGCTCCTCGGTGTGCCAGTACGGCATGTGCGGCACGGCAACTGGGCGGTTTGAGGTCTGTTAATGCATCAGGGGCATGCGTATGGCAATTAACAGGGCTAAGTGGGGACACGCAAGCCCAGCTCCATGTGCAGGCCATGCGCCTTGGGTGCCCCAGGCAAGGTGCGGGGACCAGCTTGGTGCTCCTCGGTGTGCCAGTATGGCATGTGCGGCACGGCAACTGGGCGGTTTGAGGTCTGTTAATGCATCAGGGGCATGCGTATGGCAATTAACAGGGCTAAGTGGGGACACGCAAGCCCAGCTCCATGTGCAGGCCGCATGCGCCTTGGGTGCCCCAGGCAGGTGCGGGGACCAGCTTGGTGCTCCTCGGTGTGCCAATATGGCATGTGCGGCACGGCAACTGGGCGGTTTGAGGTCTGTTAATGCATCAGGGGCATGCGTATGGCAATTAACAGGGCTAAGTGGGGACACGCAAGCCCAGCTCCATGTGCAGGCCGCATGCGCCTTGGGTGCCCCAGGCAAGGTGCGGGGACCAGCTTGGTGCTCCTCGGTGTGCCAGTACGGCATGTGCGGCACGGCAACTGGGCGGTTTGAGGTCTGTTAATGCATCAGGGGCATGCGTATGGCAATTAACAGGGCTAAGTGGGGACACGCAAGCCCAGCTCCATGTGCAGGCCGCATGCGCCTTGGGTGCCCCAGGCAGGTGCGGGGACCAGCTTGGTGCTCCTCGGTGTGCCAGTATGGCATGTGCGGCACGGCAACTGGGCGGTTTGAGGTCTGTTAATGCATCAGGGGCATGCGTATGGCAATTAACAGGGCTAAGTGGGGACACGCAAGCCCAGCTCCATGTGCAGGCCGCATGCGCCTTGGGTGCCCCAGGCAGGTGCGGGGACCAGCTTGGTGCTCCTCGGTGTGCCAGTATGGCATGTGCGGCACGGCAACTGGGCGGTTTGAGGTCTGTTAATGCATCAGGGGCATGCGTATGGCAATTAACAGGGCTAAGTGGGGACACGCAAGCCCAGCTCCATGTGCAGGCCGCATGCGCCTTGGGTGGCCCCAGGCAAGGTGCAGGGACCAGCTTGGTGCTCCTCGGTGTGCCAGTACGGCATGTGCGGCACGGCAACTGGGCGGTTTGAGGTCTGTTAATGCATCAGGGGCATGCGTATGGCAATTAACAGGGCTAAGTGGGGACACGCAAGCCCAGCTCCATGTGCAGGCGCATGCGCCTTGGGTGCCCCAGGCAAGGTGCGGGGACCAGCTTGGTGCTCCTCGGTGTGCCAATATGGCATGTGCGGCACGGCAACTGGGCGGTTTGAGGTCTGTTAATGCATCAGGGGCATGCGTATGGCAATTAACAGGGCTAAGTGGGGACACGCAAGCCCAGCTCCATGTGCAGGCCGCATGCGCCTTGGGTGCCCCAGGCAGGTGCGGGGACCAGCTTGGTGCTCCTCGGTGTGCCAGTACGGCATGTGCGGCACGGCAACTGGGCGGTTTGAGGTCTGTTAATGCATCAGGGGCATGCGTATGGCAATTAACAGGGCTAAGTGGGGACACGCAAGCCCAGCTCCATGTGCAGGCCGCATGCGCCTTGGGTGGCCCCAGGCAAGGTGCAGGGACCAGCTTGGTGCTCCTCGGTGTGCCAGTATGGCATGTGCGGCACGGCAACTGGGCGGTTTGAGGTCTGTTAATGCATCAGGGGCATGCGTATGGCAATTAACAGGGCTAAGTGGGGACACGCAAGCCCAGCTCCATGTGCAGGCCGCATGCGCCTTGGGTGCCCCAGGCAGGTGCGGGGACCAGCTTGGTGCTCCTCGGTGTGCCAATATGGCATGTGCGGCACGGCAACTGGGCGGTTTGAGGTCTGTTAATGCATCAGGGGCATGCGTATGGCAATTAACAGGGCTAAGTGGGGACACGCAAGCCCAGCTCCATGTGCAGGCCGCATGCGCCTTGGGTGCCCCAGGCAGGGTGCGGGGACCAGCTTGGTGCTCCTCGGTGTGCCAATATGGCATGTGCGGCACGGCAACTGGGCGGTTTGAGGTCTGTTAATGCATCAGGGGCATGCGTATGGCAATTAACAGGGCTAAGTGGGGACACGCAAGCCCAGCTCCATGTGCAGGCATGCGCCTTGGGTGCCCCAGGCAAGGTGCGGGGACCAGCTTGGTGCTCCTCGGTGTGCCAATATGGCATGTGCGGCACGGCAACTGGGCGGTTTGAGGTCTGTTAATGCATCAGGGGCATGCGTATGGCAATTAACAGGGCTAAGTGGGGACACGCAAGCCCAGCTCCATGTGCAGGCCGCATGCGCCTTGGGTGCCCCAGGCAAGTGCGGGGACCAGCTTGGTGCTCCTCGGTGTGCCAATATGGCATGTGCGGCACGGCAACTGGGCGGTTTGAGGTCTGTTAATGCATCAGGGGCATGCGTATGGCAATTAACAGGGCTAAGTGGGGACACGCAAGCCCAGCTCCATGTGCAGGCCGCATGCGCCTTGGGTGGCCCCAGGCAAGGTGCGGGGACCAGCTTGGTGCTCCTCGGTGTGCCAGTATGGCATGTGCGGCACGGCAACTGGGCGGTTTGAGGTCTGTTAATGCATCAGGGGCATGCGTATGGCAATTAACAGGGCTAAGTGGGGACACGCAAGCCCAGCTCCATGTGCAGGCGCATGCGCCTTGGGTGCCCCAGGCAAGGTGCAGGGACCAGCTTGGTGCTCCTCGGTGTGCCAATATGGCATGTGCGGCACGGCAACTGGGCGGTTTGAGGTCTGTTAATGCATCAGGGGCATGCGTATGGCAATTAACAGGGCTAAGTGGGGACACGCAAGCCCAGCTCCATGTGCAGGCCGCATGCGCCTTGGGTGCCCCAGGCAAGGTGCAGGGACCAGCTTGGTGCTCCTCGGTGTGCCAATATGGCATGTGCGGCACGGCAACTGGGCGGTTTGAGGTCTGTTAATGCATCAGGGGCATGCGTATGGCAATTAACAGGGCTAAGTGGGGACACGCAAGCCCAGCTCCATGTGCAGGCCGCATGCGCCTTGGGTGCCCCAGGCAAGGTGCAGGGACCAGCTTGGTGCTCCTCGGTGTGCCAGTATGGCATGTGCGGCACGGCAACTGGGCGGTTTGAGGTCTGTTAATGCATCAGGGGCATGCGTATGGCAATTAACAGGGCTAAGTGGGGACACGCAAGCCCAGCTCCATGTGCAGGCGCATGCGCCTTGGGTGCCCCAGGCAAGGTGCAGGGACCAGCTTGGTGCTCCTCGGTGTGCCAGTATGGCATGTGCGGCACGGCAACTGGGCGGTTTGAGGTCTGTTAATGCATCAGGGGCATGCGTATGGCAATTAACAGGGCTAAGTGGGGACACGCAAGCCCAGCTCCATGTGCAGGCATGCGCCTTGGGTGCCCCAGGCAGGTGCGGGGACCAGCTTGGTGCTCCTCGGTGTGCCAATATGGCATGTGCGGCACGGCAACTGGGCGGTTTGAGGTCTGTTAATGCATCAGGGGCATGCGTATGGCAATTAACAGGGCTAAGTGGGGACACGCAAGCCCAGCTCCATGTGCAGGCGCATGCGCCTTGGGTGCCCCAGGCAAGGTGCAGGGACCAGCTTGGTGCTCCTCGGTGTGCCAATATGGCATGTGCGGCACGGCAACTGGGCGGTTTGAGGTCTGTTAATGCATCAGGGGCATGCGTATGGCAATTAACAGGGCTAAGTGGGGACACGCAAGCCCAGCTCCATGTGCAGGCCGCGCGCTTGGGTGCCCCAGGCAGGTGCGGGGACCAGCTTGGTGCTCCTCGGTGTGCCAATATGGCATGTGCGGCACGGCAACTGGGCGGTTTGAGGTCTGTTAATGCATCAGGGGCATGCGTATGGCAATTAACAGGGCTAAGTGGGGACACGCAAGCCCAGCTCCATGTGCAGGCGCATGCGCCTTGGGTGCCCCAGGCAGGTGCAGGACCAGCTTGGTGCTCCTCGGTGTGCCAATATGGCATGTGCGGCACGGCAACTGGGCGGTTTGAGGTCTGTTAATGCATCAGGGGCATGCGTATGGCAATTAACAGGGCTAAGTGGGGACACGCAAGCCCAGCTCCATGTGCAGGCCGCATGCGCCTTGGGTGCCCCAGGCAGGTGCAGGGACCAGCTTGGTGCTCCTCGGTGTGCCAATATGGCATGTGCGGCACGGCAACTGGGCGGTTTGAGGTCTGTTAATGCATCAGGGGCATGCGTATGGCAATTAACAGGGCTAAGTGGGGACACGCAAGCCCAGCTCCATGTGCAGGCCGCATGCGCCTTGGGTGGCCCCAGGCAAGGTGCAGGGACCAGCTTGGTGCTCCTCGGTGTGCCAATATGGCATGTGCGGCACGGCAACTGGGCGGTTTGAGGTCTGTTAATGCATCAGGGGCATGCGTATGGCAATTAACAGGGCTAAGTGGGGACACGCAAGCCCAGCTCCATGTGCAGGCCGCATGCGCCTTGGGTGCCCCAGGCAAGGTGCGGGACCAGCTTGGTGCTCCTCGGTGTGCCAATATGGCATGTGCGGCACGGCAACTGGGCGGTTTGAGGTCTGTTAATGCATCAGGGGCATGCGTATGGCAATTAACAGGGCTAAGTGGGGACACGCAAGCCCAGCTCCATGTGCAGGCCGCATGCGCCTTGGGTGGCCCCAGGCAAGGTGCAGGGACCAGCTTGGTGCTCCTCGGTGTGCCAATATGGCATGTGCGGCACGGCAACTGGGCGGTTTGAGGTCTGTTAATGCATCAGGGGCATGCGTATGGCAATTAACAGGGCTAAGTGGGGACACGCAAGCCCAGCTCCATGTGCAGGCGCATGCGCCTTGGGTGCCCCAGGCAAGGTGCGGGGACCAGCTTGGTGCTCCTCGGTGTGCCAATATGGCATGTGCGGCACGGCAACTGGGCGGTTTGAGGTCTGTTAATGCATCAGGGGCATGCGTATGGCAATTAACAGGGCTAAGTGGGGACACGCAAGCCCAGCTCCATGTGCAGGCGCATGCGCCTTGGGTGCCCCAGGCAAGGTGCAGGGACCAGCTTGGTGCTCCTCGGTGTGCCAATATGGCATGTGCGGCACGGCAACTGGGCGGTTTGAGGTCTGTTAATGCATCAGGGGCATGCGTATGGCAATTAACAGGGCTAAGTGGGGACACGCAAGCCCAGCTCCATGTGCAGGCGCATGCGCCTTGGGTGCCCCAGGCAAGGTGCGGGGACCAGCTTGGTGCTCCTCGGTGTGCCAATATGGCATGTGCGGCACGGCAACTGGGCGGTTTGAGGTCTGTTAATGCATCAGGGGCATGCGTATGGCAATTAACAGGGCTAAGTGGGGACACGCAAGCCCAGCTCCATGTGCAGGCCGCATGCGCCTTGGGTGCCCCAGGCAAGGTGCAGGGGACCAGCTTGGTGCTCCTCGGTGTGCCAATATGGCATGTGCGGCACGGCAACTGGGCGGTTTGAGGTCTGTTAATGCATCAGGGGCATGCGTATGGCAATTAACAGGGCTAAGTGGGGACACGCAAGCCCAGCTCCATGTGCAGGCCGCATGCGCCTTGGGTGCCCCAGGCAGGTGCAGGGACCAGCTTGGTGCTCCTCGGTGTGCCAATATGGCATGTGCGGCACGGCAACTGGGCGGTTTGAGGTCTGTTAATGCATCAGGGGCATGCGTATGGCAATTAACAGGGCTAAGTGGGGACACGCAAGCCCAGCTCCATGTGCAGGCCGCATGCGCCTTGGGTGCCCCAGGCAAGGTGCAGGGACCAGCTTGGTGCTCCTCGGTGTGCCAATATGGCATGTGCGGCACGGCAACTGGGCGGTTTGAGGTCTGTTAATGCATCAGGGGCATGCGTATGGCAATTAACAGGGCTAAGTGGGGACACGCAAGCCCAGCTCCATGTGCAGGCATGCGCCTTGGGTGCCCCAGGCAGGTGCAGGGACCAGCTTGGTGCTCCTCGGTGTGCCAATATGGCATGTGCGGCACGGCAACTGGGCGGTTTGAGGTCTGTTAATGCATCAGGGGCATGCGTATGGCAATTAACAGGGCTAAGTGGGGACACGCAAGCCCAGCTCCATGTGCAGGCGCATGCGCCTTGGGTGCCCCAGGCAGGTGCGGGGACCAGCTTGGTGCTCCTCGGTGTGCCAATATGGCATGTGCGGCACGGCAACTGGGCGGTTTGAGGTCTGTTAATGCATCAGGGGCATGCGTATGGCAATTAACAGGGCTAAGTGGGGACACGCAAGCCCAGCTCCATGTGCAGGCCGCATGCGCCTTGGGTGCCCCAGGCAAGGTGCAGGGACCAGCTTGGTGCTCCTCGGTGTGCCAATACGGCATGTGCGGCACGGCAACTGGGCGGTTTGAGGTCTGTTAATGCATCAGGGGCATGCGTATGGCAATTAACAGGGCTAAGTGGGGACACGCAAGCCCAGCTCCATGTGCAGGCCGCATGCGCCTTGGGTGCCCCAGGCAGGTGCAGGGACCAGCTTGGTGCTCCTCGGTGTGCCAATATGGCATGTGCGGCACGGCAACTGGGCGGTTTGAGGTCTGTTAATGCATCAGGGGCATGCGTATGGCAATTAACAGGGCTAAGTGGGGACACGCAAGCCCAGCTCCATGTGCAGGCCGCATGCGCCTTGGGTGCCCCAGGCAAGGTGCAGGACCAGCTTGGTGCTCCTCGGTGTGCCAATATGGCATGTGCGGCACGGCAACTGGGCGGTTTGAGGTCTGTTAATGCATCAGGGGCATGCGTATGGCAATTAACAGGGCTAAGTGGGGACACGCAAGCCCAGCTCCATGTGCAGGCCGCATGCGCCTTGGGTGCCCCAGGCAAGGTGCAGGGACCAGCTTGGTGCTCCTCGGTGTGCCAATATGGCATGTGCGGCACGGCAACTGGGCGGTTTGAGGTCTGTTAATGCATCAGGGGCATGCGTATGGCAATTAACAGGGCTAAGTGGGGACACGCAAGCCCAGCTCCATGTGCAGGCGCATGCGCCTTGGGTGCCCCAGGCAGGTGCAGGGACCAGCTTGGTGCTCCTCGGTGTGCCAATATGGCATGTGCGGCACGGCAACTGGGCGGTTTGAGGTCTGTTAATGCATCAGGGGCATGCGTATGGCAATTAACAGGGCTAAGTGGGGACACGCAAGCCCAGCTCCATGTGCAGGCCGCATGCGCCTTGGGTGCCCCAGGCAAGGTGCAGGGACCAGCTTGGTGCTCCTCGGTGTGCCAATATGGCATGTGCGGCACGGCAACTGGGCGGTTTGAGGTCTGTTAATGCATCAGGGGCATGCGTATGGCAATTAACAGGGCTAAGTGGGGACACGCAAGCCCAGCTCCATGTGCAGGCCGCATGCGCCTTGGGTGCCCCAGGCAAGGTGCAGGGACCAGCTTGGTGCTCCTCGGTGTGCCAGTATGGCATGTGCGGCACGGCAACTGGGCGGTTTGAGGTCTGTTAATGCATCAGGGGCATGCGTATGGCAATTAACAGGGCTAAGTGGGGACACGCAAGCCCAGCTCCATGTGCAGGCGCATGCGCCTTGGGTGCCCCAGGCAAGTGCAGGGACCAGCTTGGTGCTCCTCGGTGTGCCAATACGGCATGTGCGGCACGGCAACTGGGCGGTTTGAGGTCTGTTAATGCATCAGGGGCATGCGTATGGCAATTAACAGGGCTAAGTGGGCAGGCTGCGCCTTGGGTGCCCCAGGCAGGTGCAGGGACCAGCTTGGTGCTCCTCGGTGTGCCAATGGCATGTGCGGCACGGCAACTGGGCGGTTTGAGGTCTGTTAATGCATCAGGGGCATGCGTATGGCAATTAACAGGGCTAAGTGGGGACACGCAAGCCCAGCTCCATGTGCAGGCCGCATGCGCCTTGGGTGCCCCAGGCAAGGTGCAGGGACCAGCTTGGTGCTCCTCGGTGTGCCAATATGGCATGTGCGGCACGGCAACTGGGCGGTTTGAGGTCTGTTAATGCATCAGGGGCATGCGTATGGCAATTAACAGGGCTAAGTGGGGACACGCAAGCCCAGCTCCATGTGCAGGCCGCGCCTTGGGTGCCCCAGGCAAGGTGCAGGGACCAGCTTGGTGCTCCTCGGTGTGCCAATATGGCATGTGCGGCACGGCAACTGGGCGGTTTGAGGTCTGTTAATGCATCAGGGGCATGCGTATGGCAATTAACAGGGCTAAGTGGGGACACGCAAGCCCAGCTCCATGTGCAGGCGCATGCGCCTTGGGTGCCCCAGGCAGGTGCAGGGACCAGCTTGGTGCTCCTCGGTGTGCCAATATGGCATGTGCGGCACGGCAACTGGGCGGTTTGAGGTCTGTTAATGCATCAGGGGCATGCGTATGGCAATTAACAGGGCTAAGTGGGGACACGCAAGCCCAGCTCCATGTGCAGGCCGCATGCGCCTTGGGTGCCCCAGGCAAGGTGCGGGGACCAGCTTGGTGCTCCTCGGTGTGCCAATATGGCATGTGCGGCACGGCAACTGGGCGGTTTGAGGTCTGTTAATGCATCAGGGGCATGCGTATGGCAATTAACAGGGCTAAGTGGGGACACGCAAGCCCAGCTCCATGTGCAGGCCGCATGCGCCTTGGGTGCCCCAGGCAAGGTGCAGGGACCAGCTTGGTGCTCCTCGGTGTGCCAATATGGCATGTGCGGCACGGCAACTGGGCGGTTTGAGGTCTGTTAATGCATCAGGGGCATGCGTATGGCAATTAACAGGGCTAAGTGGGGACACGCAAGCCCAGCTCCATGTGCAGGCCGCATGCGCCTTGGGTGCCCCAGGCAAGGTGCAGGGACCAGCTTGGTGCTCCTCGGTGTGCCAGTATGGCATGTGCGGCACGGCAACTGGGCGGTTTGAGGTCTGTTAATGCATCAGGGGCATGCGTATGGCAATTAACAGGGCTAAGTGGGGACACGCAAGCCCAGCTCCATGTGCAGGCCGCATGCGCCTTGGGTGGCCCCAGGCAAGGTGCGGGGACCAGCTTGGTGCTCCTCGGTGTGCCAATATGGCATGTGCGGCACGGCAACTGGGCGGTTTGAGGTCTGTTAATGCATCAGGGGCATGCGTATGGCAATTAACAGGGCTAAGTGGGGACACGCAAGCCCAGCTCCATGTGCAGGCCGCATGCGCCTTGGGTGGCCCCAGGCAAGGTGCAGGGACCAGCTTGGTGCTCCTCGGTGTGCCAATATGGCATGTGCGGCACGGCAACTGGGCGGTTTGAGGTCTGTTAATGCATCAGGGGCATGCGTATGGCAATTAACAGGGCTAAGTGGGGACACGCAAGCCCAGCTCCATGTGCAGGCCGCATGCGCCTTGGGTGCCCCAGGCAAGGTGCAGGGACCAGCTTGGTGCTCCTCGGTGTGCCAGTATGGCATGTGCGGCACGGCAACTGGGCGGTTTGAGGTCTGTTAATGCATCAGGGGCATGCGTATGGCAATTAACAGGGCTAAGTGGGGACACGCAAGCCCAGCTCCATGTGCAGGCCGCATGCGCCTTGGGTGCCCCAGGCAAGGTGCAGGGACCAGCTTGGTGCTCCTCGGTGTGCCAATATGGCATGTGCGGCACGGCAACTGGGCGGTTTGAGGTCTGTTAATGCATCAGGGGCATGCGTATGGCAATTAACAGGGCTAAGTGGGGACACGCAAGCCCAGCTCCATGTGCAGGCCGCATGCGCCTTGGGTGCCCCAGGCAAGGTGCAGGGACCAGCTTGGTGCTCCTCGGTGTGCCAATATGGCATGTGCGGCACGGCAACTGGGCGGTTTGAGGTCTGTTAATGCATCAGGGGCATGCGTATGGCAATTAACAGGGCTAAGTGGGGACACGCAAGCCCAGCTCCATGTGCAGGCGCATGCGCCTTGGGTGCCCCAGGCAAGGTGCAGGGACCAGCTTGGTGCTCCTCGGTGTGCCAATATGGCATGTGCGGCACGGCAACTGGGCGGTTTGAGGTCTGTTAATGCATCAGGGGCATGCGTATGGCAATTAACAGGGCTAAGTGGGGACACGCAAGCCCAGCTCCATGTGCAGGCCGCATGCGCCTTGGGTGCCCCAGGCAAGGTGCAGGGACCAGCTTGGTGCTCCTCGGTGTGCCAATACGGCATGTGCGGCACGGCAACTGGGCGGTTTGAGGTCTGTTAATGCATCAGGGGCATGCGTATGGCAATTAACAGGGCTAAGTGGGGACACGCAAGCCCAGCTCCATGTGCAGGCCGCATGCGCCTTGGGTGGCCCCAGGCAAGGTGCAGGGACCAGCTTGGTGCTCCTCGGTGTGCCAATATGGCATGTGCGGCACGGCAACTGGGCGGTTTGAGGTCTGTTAATGCATCAGGGGCATGCGTATGGCAATTAACAGGGCTAAGTGGGGACACGCAAGCCCAGCTCCATGTGCAGGCCGCATGCGCCTTGGGTGCCCCAGGCAGGTGCAGGGACCAGCTTGGTGCTCCTCGGTGTGCCAATATGGCATGTGCGGCACGGCAACTGGGCGGTTTGAGGTCTGTTAATGCATCAGGGGCATGCGTATGGCAATTAACAGGGCTAAGTGGGGACACGCAAGCCCAGCTCCATGTGCAGGCGCATGCGCCTTGGGTGCCCCAGGCAAGGTGCAGGGACCAGCTTGGTGCTCCTCGGTGTGCCAATATGGCATGTGCGGCACGGCAACTGGGCGGTTTGAGGTCTGTTAATGCATCAGGGGCATGCGTATGGCAATTAACAGGGCTAAGTGGGGACACGCAAGCCCAGCTCCATGTGCAGGCCGCATGCGCCTTGGGTGCCCCAGGCAAGGTGCGGGACCAGCTTGGTGCTCCTCGGTGTGCCAGTATGGCATGTGCGGCACGGCAACTGGGCGGTTTGAGGTCTGTTAATGCATCAGGGGCATGCGTATGGCAATTAACAGGGCTAAGTGGGGACACGCAAGCCCAGCTCCATGTGCAGGCCGCATGCGCCTTGGGTGCCCCAGGCAAGGTGCAGGGACCAGCTTGGTGCTCCTCGGTGTGCCAGTATGGCATGTGCGGCACGGCAACTGGGCGGTTTGAGGTCTGTTAATGCATCAGGGGCATGCGTATGGCAATTAACAGGGCTAAGTGGGGACACGCAAGCCCAGCTCCATGTGCAGGCCGCATGCGCCTTGGTGCCCCAGGCAGGTGCGGGGACCAGCTTGGTGCTCCTCGGTGTGCCAATGGCATGTGCGGCACGGCAACTGGGCGGTTTGAGGTCTGTTAATGCATCAGGGGCATGCGTATGGCAATTAACAGGGCTAAGTGGGGACACGCAAGCCCAGCTCCATGTGCAGGCCGCATGCGCCTTGGGTGCCCCAGGCAAGGTGCGGGGACCAGCTTGGTGCTCCTCGGTGTGCCAGTACTGCATGTGCGGCATGGCAACTGGGCGGTTTGAGGTCTGTTAATGCATCAGGGGCATGCGTATGGCAATTAACAGGGGCTAAGTGGGGACACGCAAGCCCAGCTCCATGTGCAGGCCGCATGCTTGGGTGCCCCAGGCAAGGTGCAGGGACCAGCTTGGTGCTCCTCGGTGTGCCAATATGGCATGTGCGGCACGGCAACTGGGCGGTTTGAGGTCTGTTAATGCATCAGGGGCATGCGTATGGCAATAAACAGGGCTAAGTGGGGACACGCAAGCCCAGCTCCATGTGCAGGCATGCGCCTTGGGTGCCCCCAGGCAAGGTGCAGGGACCAGCTTGGTGCTCCTCGGTGTGCCAATAGCAATATGGCATGTGCGGCACGGCAACTGGGCGGTTTGAGGTCTGTTAATGCATCAGGGGCATGCGTATGGCAATTAACAGGGCTAAGTGGGGACACGCAAGCCCAGCTCCATGTGCAGGCGCATGCGCCTTGGGTGCCCCAGGCAAGGTGCAGGGACCAGCTTGGTGCTCCTCGGTGTGCCAATATGGCATGTGCGGCACGGCAACTGGGCGGTTTGAGGTCTGTTAATGCATCAGGGGCATGCGTATGGCAATTAACAGGGCTAAGTGGGGACACGCAAGCCCAGCTCCATGTGCAGGCCGCATGCGCCTTGGGTGGCCCCAGGCAAGGTGCAGGGACCAGCTTGGTGCTCCTCGGTGTGCCAATATGGCATGTGCGGCACGGCAACTGGGCGGTTTGAGGTCTGTTAATGCATCAGGGGCATGCGTATGGCAATTAACAGGGCTAAGTGGGGACACGCAAGCCCAGCTCCATGTGCAGGCGCATGCGCCTTGGGTGCCCCAGGCAGGTGCGGGGACCAGCTTGGTGCTCCTCGGTGTGCCAATATGGCATGTGCGGCACGGCAACTGGGCGGTTTGAGGTCTGTTAATGCATCAGGGGCATGCGTATGGCAATTAACAGGGCTAAGTGGGGACACGCAAGCCCAGCTCCATGTGCAGGCCGCATGCCTTGGGTGCCCCAGGCAGGTGCAGGGACCAGCTTGGTGCTCCTCGGTGTGCCAATATGGCATGTGCGGCACGGCAACTGGGCGGTTTGAGGTCTGTTAATGCATCAGGGGCATGCGTATGGCAATTAACAGGGCTAAGTGGGGACACGCAAGCCCAGCTCCATGTGCAGGCCGCATGCGCCTTGGGTGCCCCAGGCAGGTGCAGGGACCAGCTTGGTGCTCCTCGGTGTGCCAATGCGGCATGTGCGGCACGGCAACTGGGCGGTTTGAGGTCTGTTAATGCATCAGGGGCATGCGTATGGCAATTAACAGGGCTAAGTGGGGACACGCAAGCCCAGCTCCATGTGCAGGCCGCATGCGCCTTGGGTGCCCAGGCAAGGTGCAGGGACCAGCTTGGTGCTCCTCGGTGTGCCAATATGGCATGTGCGGCACGGCAACTGGGCGGTTTGAGGTCTGTTAATGCATCAGGGGCATGCGTATGGCAATGCAGGGCTAAGTGGGGACACGCAAGCCCAGCTCCATGTGCAGGCATGCGCCTTGGTGCCCCAGGCAAGGTGCAGGGACCAGCTTGGTGCTCGGTGTGCCAATATGGCATGTGCGGCACGGCAACTGGGCGGTTTGAGGTCTGTTAATGCATCAGGGGCATGCGTATGGCAATTAACAGGGCTAAGTGGGGACACGCAAGCCCAGCTCCATGTGCAGGCGCATGCGCCTTGGGTGCCCCAGGCAGGTGCAGGGACCAGCTTGGTGCTCCTCGGTGTGCCAATATGGCATGTGCGGCACGGCAACTGGGCGGTTTGAGGTCTGTTAATGCATCAGGGGCATGCGTATGGCAATTAACAGGGGCTAAGTGGGGACACGCAAGCCCAGCTCCATGTGCAGGCGCATGCGCCTTGGGTGCCCCAGGCAAGGTGCAGGGACCAGCTTGGTGCTCCTCGGTGTGCCAATATGGCATGTGCGGCACGGCAACTGGGCGGTTTGAGGTCTGTTAATGCATCAGGGGCATGCGTATGGCAATTAACAGGGCTAAGTGGGGACACGCAAGCCCAGCTCCATGTGCAGGCCGCATGCGCCTTGGGTGCCCCAGGCAGGTGCAGGGACCAGCTTGGTGCTCCTCGGTGTGCCAGTATGGCATGTGCGGCACGGCAACTGGGCGGTTTGAGGTCTGTTAATGCATCAGGGGCATGCGTATGGCAATTAACAGGGCTAAGTGGGGACACGCAAGCCCAGCTCCATGTGCAGGCGCATGCGCCTTGGGTGCCCCAGGCAAGGTGCAGGGACCAGCTTGGTGCTCGGTGTGCCAATATGGCATGTGCGGCGGCAACTGGGCGGTTTGAGGTCTGTTAATGCATCAGGGGCATGCGTATGGCAATTAACAGGGGCTAAGTGGGGACACGCAAGCCCAGCTCCATGTGCAGGCCGCATGCGCCTTGGGTGCCCCAGGCAGGTGGGGACCAGCTTGGTGCTCCTCGGTGTGCCAATATGGCATGTGCGGCACGGCAACTGGGCGGTTTGAGGTCTGTTAATGCATCAGGGGCATGCGTATGGCAATTAACAGGGGCTAAGTGGGGACACGCAAGCCCAGCTCCATGTGCAGGCGCATGCGCCTTGGGTGCCCCAGGCAGGTGCAGGGACCAGCTTGGTGCTCCTCGGTGTGCCAGTATGGCATGTGCGGCACGGCAACTGGGCGGTTTGAGGTCTGTTAATGCATCAGGGGCATGCGTATGGCAATTAACAGGGCTAAGTGGGGACACGCAAGCCCAGCTCCATGTGCAGGCCGCATGCGCCTTGGGTGCCCCAGGCAAGGTGCAGGGACCAGCTTGGTGCTCCTCGGTGTGCCAATAGCAATATGGCATGTGCGGCATGGCAACTGGGCGGTTTGAGGTCTGTTAATGCATCAGGGGCATGCGTATGGCAATTAACAGGGCTAAGTGGGGACACGCAAGCCCAGCTCCATGTGCAGGCATGCGCCTTGGGTGCCCCAGGCAGGTGCGAGGGACCAGCTTGGTGCTCCTCGGTGTGCCAATATGGCATGTGCGGCACGGCAACTGGGCGGTTTGAGGTCTGTTAATGCATCAGGGGCATGCGTATGGCAATTAACAGGGCTAAGTGGGGACACGCAAGCCCAGCTCCATGTGCAGGCGCATGCCTTGGGTGCCCCAGGCAAGGTGCAGGGACCAGCTTGGTGCTCCTCGGTGTGCCAATATGGCATGTGCGGCACGGCAACTGGGCGGTTTGAGGTCTGTTAATGCATCAGGGGCATGCGTATGGCAATTAACAGGGGCTAAGTGGGGACACGCAAGCCCAGCTCCATGTGCAGGCCGCATGCGCCTTGGGTGCCCCAGGCAGGTGCGGGGACCAGCTTGGTGCTCCTCGGTGTGCCAGTATGGCATGTGCGGCACGGCAACTGGGCGGTTTGAGGTCTGTTAATGCATCAGGGGCATGCGTATGGCAATTAACAGGGCTAAGTGGGGACACGCAAGCCTAGCTCCATGTGCAGGCCGCATGCGCCTTGGGTGCCCCAGGCAAGGTGCAGGGACCAGCTTGGTGCTCCTCGGTGTGCCAATATGGCATGTGCGGCACGGCAACTGGGCGGTTTGAGGTCTGTTAATGCATCAGGGGCATGCGTATGGCAATTAACAGGGCTAAGTGGGGACACGCAAGCCCAGCTCCATGTGCAGGCCGCATGCGCCTTGGGTGCCCCAGGCAAGGTGCGAGGGACCAGCTTGGTGCTCCTCGGTGTGCCAATATGGCATGTGCGGCACGGCAACTGGGCGGTTTGAGGTCTGTTAATGCATCAGGGGCATGCGTATGGCAATTGCAGGGCTAAGTGGGGACACGCAAGCCCAGCTCCATGTGCAGGCCGCATGCGCCTTGGGTGCCCCAGGCAGGTGCAGGGACCAGCTTGGTGCTCCTCGGTGTGCCAGTACGGCATGTGCGGCACGGCAACTGGGCGGTTTGAGGTCTGTTAATGCATCAGGGGCATGCGTATGGCAATTAACAGGGCTAAGTGGGGGACGCAAGCCCAGCTCCATGTGCAGCCGCATGCGCCTTGGGTGCCCCAGGCAGGTGAGGGGACCAGCTTGGTGCTCCTCGGTGTGCCAATATGGCATGTGCGGCACGGCAACTGGGCGGTTTGAGGTCTGTTAATGCATCAGGGGCATGCGTATGGCAATTAACAGGGCTAAGTGGGGACACGCAAGCCCAGCTCCATGTGCAGGCCGCATCGCCTTGGGTGCCCCAGGCAAGGTGCGAGGACCAGCTTGGTGCTCCTCGGTGTGCCAGTATATGGCATGTGCGGCACGGCAACTGGGCGGTTTGAGGTCTGTTAATGCATCAGGGGCATGCGTATGGCAATTAACAGGGCTAAGTGGGGACACGCAAGCCCAGCTCCATGTGCAGGCCGCATGCGCCTTGGTGCCCAGGCAGGTGCAGGGACCAGCTTGGTGCTCCTGGTGTGCCAATTGCATGGCATGTGCGGCACGGCAACTGGGCGGTTTGAGGTCTGTTAATGCATCAGGGGCATGCGTATGGCAATTAACAGGGCTAAGTGGGGACACAAGCCCAGCTCCATGTGCAGGCATGCGCCTTGGGTGCCCCAGGCAAGGTGCAGGGACAGCTTGGTGCTCCTCGATTGTGCCAATATGGCATGTGCGACGCACAGCAACTGGGCGGTTTGAGGTCTGTTAATGCATCAGGGGCATGCGTATGGCAGTGCTGGGGCTAAGT
>BQMZ01000501.1:0-11267 GCA_036984285.1 Chlamydomonas sp. KOR1
GGGCGCCCCCAGGCAGGGTGTGGGGACCAGCTTGGTGCTGCTCGGCGTGCCAGTACGGCATGTGCGGCACGGCCACTGGGCGGTTTGAGGTCTGTTAATGCATCCCGGGCATGCGTATGGCCATTAACAGGGCCAAGCGGGGACACGCAAGCCCAGCTCCATGTGCAGGCCGCATGCGCCGTGGGCGCCCCCAGGCAGGGTGTGGGGACCAGGGGACCTGGTGGGGACCAGCTTGGTGCTGCTCGGCGTGCCAGTACGGCATGTGCGGCACGGCCACTGGGCGGTTTGAGGTCTGTTAATGCATCCGGGCATGCGTATGGCCATTAACAGGGCCAAGCGGGGACACGCAAGCCCAGCTCCATGTGCAGGCCGCATGCCCGGGCGTGCCCCAGGCAGGGGTGTGGGGACCAGCTTGGTGCTGCTCGGCGTGCCAGTACGGCATGTGCGGCACGGCCACTGGGCGGTTTGAGGTCTGTTAATGCATCCCGGGCATGCGTATGGCCATTAACAGGGCCAAGCGGGGACACGCAAGCCCAGCTCCATGTGCAGGCCGCATGCGCCGTGGGCGCCCCCAGGCAGGGTGTGGGGACCAGCTTGGTGCTGCTCGGCGTGCCAGTACGGCATGTGCGGCACGGCCACTGGGCGGTTTGAGGTCTGTTAATGCATCCCAGGCATGCGTATGGCCATTAACAGGGCAAGCGGGGACACGCAAGCCCAGCTCCATGTGCAGGCCGCATGCGCCGGGCGCCCCAGGCAGGGTGCGGGGACCAGCTTGGTGCTCCTCGGCGTGCCAGTACGGCATGTGCACGGCCACTGGGCGGTTTGAGGTCTGTTAATGCATCCCGGGCATGCGTATGGCCATTAACAGGGCCAAGCGGGGACACGCAAGCCCAGCTCCATGTGCAGGCCGCATGCGCCGTGGGCGCCCCCAGGCAGGGTGTGGGGACCAGCTTGGTGCTCCTCGGCGTGCCAGTACGGCATGTGCGGCACGGCCACTGGGCGGTTTGAGGTCTGTTAATGCATCCCGGGCATGCGTATGGCCATTAACAGGGCCAAGCGGGGACACGCAAGCCCAGCTCCATGTGCAGGCCGCATGCGCGCGGGCGCCCCAGGCAGGGTGCGGGGACCAGCTTGGTGCTCCTCGGCGTGCCAGTACGGCATGTGCGGCACGGCCACTGGGCGGTTTGAGGTCTGTTAATGCATCCCAGGCATGCGTATGGCCATTAACAGGGCCAAGCGGGGACACGCAAGCCCAGCTCCATGTGCAGGCCGCATGCGCCGTGGGCGCCCCCAGGCAGGGTGTGGGGACCAGCTTGGTGCTCCTCGGCGTGCCAGTACGGCATGTGCGGCACGGCCACTGGGCGGTTTGAGGTCTGTTAATGCATCCCGGGCATGCGTATGGCCATTAACAGGGCCAAGCGGGGACACGCAAGCCCAGCTCCATGTGCAGGCCGCATGCGCCGTGGGCGCCCCCAGGCAGGGTGTGGGGACCAGCTTGGTGCTCCTCGGCGTGCCAGTACGGCATGTGCGGCACGGCCACTGGGCGGTTTGAGGTCTGTTAATGCATCCCGGGCATGCGTATGGCCATTAACAGGGCCAAGCGGGGACACGCAAGCCCAGCTCCATGTGCAGGCCGCATGCGCCATGGGCGCCCCCAGGCAGGGTGTGGGGACCAGCTTGGTGCTCCTCGGCGTGCCAGTACGGCATGTGCGGCACGGCCACTGGGCGGTTTGAGGTCTGTTAATGCATCCCGGGCATGCGTATGGCCATTAACAGGGCCAAGCGGGGACACGCAAGCCCAGCTCCATGTGCAGGCCGCATGCGCCGTGGGTGCCCCAGGCAGGGTGCGGGGACCAGCTTGGTGCTGCTCGGCGTGCCAGTACGGCATGTGCGGCACGGTCACTGGGCTGTTTGAGGTCTGTTAATGCATCCCGGGCATGCGTGTGGCCATTAACAGGGCCAAGCGGGGACACGCAAGCCCAGCTCCATGTGCAGGCCGCATGCGCTGGGTGCCCCAGGCAGGGTGCGGGGACCAGCTTGGTGCTCCTCGGCGTGCCAGTACGGCATGTGCGGCACGGCCACTGGGCGGTTTGAGGTCTGTTAATGCATCCCGGGCATGCGTATGGCCATTAACAGGGCTAAGCGGGGACACGCAAGCCCAGCTCCATGTGCAGGCCGCATGCGCCGGGTGCCCCAGGCAGGGTGCGGGGACCAGCTTGGTGCTCCTCGGCGTGCCAGTACGGCATGTGCGGCACGGCCACTGGGCGGTTTGAGGTCTGTTAATGCATCCCGGGCATGCGTATGGCCATTAACAGGGCCAAGCGGGGACACGCAAGCCCAGCTCCATGTGCAGGCCGCATGCGCCGTGGGTGCCCCAGGCAGGGTGCGGGGACCAGCTTGGTGCTCCTCGGCGTGCCAGTACGGCATGTGCGGCACGGCCACTGGGCGGTTTGAGGTCTGTTAATGCATCCCGGGCATGCGTATGGCCATTAACAGGGCTAAGCGGGGACACGCAAGCCCAGCTCCATGTGCAGGCCGCATGCGCCGGGTGCCCCAGGCAGGGTGCGGGGACCAGCTTGGTGCTCCTCGGCGTGCCAGTACGGCATGTGCGGCACGGCCACTGGGCGGTTTGAGGTCTGTTAATGCATCCCGGGCATGCGTATGGCCATTAACAGGGCTAAGCGGGGACACGCAAGCCCAGCTCCATGTGCAGGCCGCATGCGCCTTGGGTGCCCCAGGCAAGGTGCGGGGACCAGCTTGGTGCTCCTCGGCGTGCCAGTACGGCATGTGCGGCACGGCCACTGGGCGGTTTGAGGTCTGTTAATGCATCCCGGGCATGCGTATGGCCATTAACAGGGCTAAGCGGGGACACGCAAGCCCAGCTCCATGTGCAGGCCGCATGCGCCTTGGGTGCCCCAGGCAAGGTGCGGGGACCAGCTTGGTGCTCCTCGGTGTGCCAGTACGGCATGTGCGGCACGGCCACTGGGCGGTTTGAGGTCTGTTAATGCATCCCGGGCATGCGTATGGCCATTAACAGGGCTAAGCGGGGACACGCAAGCCCAGCTCCATGTGCAGGCCGCATGCGCCTTGGGTGCCCCAGGCAGGTGCGGGGACCAGCTTGGTGCTCCTCGGCGTGCCAGTACGGCATGTGCGGCACGGCCACTGGGCGGTTTGAGGTCTGTTAATGCATCAGGGGCATGCGTATGGCCATTAACAGGGCTAAGCGGGGACACGCAAGCCCAGCTCCATGTGCAGGCCGCATGCGCCTTGGGTGCCCCAGGCAGGGTGCGGGACCAGCTTGGTGCTCCTCGGCGTGCCAGTACGGCATGTGCGGCACGGCCACTGGGCGGTTTGAGGTCTGTTAATGCATCCCGGGCATGCGTATGGCCATTAACAGGGCTAAGTGGGGACACGCAAGCCCAGCTCCATGTGCAGGCCGCATGCGCCGGGTGCCCCAGGCAGGGTGCAGGGACCAGCTTGGTGCTCCTCGGTGTGCCAGTACGGCATGTGCGGCACGGCAACTGGGCGGTTTGAGGTCTGTTAATGCATCAGGGGCATGCGTATGGCAATTAACAGGGCTAAGTGGGGACACGCAAGCCCAGCTCCATGTGCAGGCATGCGCCTTGGGTGCCCCAGGCAGGTGCAGGGACCAGCTTGGTGCTCCTCGGCGTGCCAGTACGGCATGTGCGGCACGGCAACTGGGCGGTTTGAGGTCTGTTAATGCATCAGGGGCATGCGTATGGCCATTAACAGGGCTAAGTGGGGACACGCAAGCCCAGCTCCATGTGCAGGCCGCATGCGCCTTGGGTGCCCCAGGCAAGGTGCGGGGACCAGCTTGGTGCTCCTCGGTGTGCCAGTACGGCATGTGCGGCACGGCACTGGGCGGTTTGAGGTCTGTTAATGCATCAGGGGCATGCGTATGGCCATTAACAGGGCTAAGTGGGGACACGCAAGCCCAGCTCCATGTGCAGGCCGCATGCGCGGGTGCCCCAGGCAAGGTGCGGGACCAGCTTGGTGCTCCTCGGTGTGCCAGTACGGCATGTGCGGCACGGCAACTGGGCGGTTTGAGGTCTGTTAATGCATCAGGGGCATGCGTATGGCAATTAACAGGGCTAAGTGGGGACACGCAAGCCCAGCTCCATGTGCAGGCCGCATGCGCCTTGGGTGCCCCAGGCAAGGTGCGGGGACCAGCTTGGTGCTCCTCGGTGTGCCAGTACGGCATGTGCGGCACGGCAACTGGGCGGTTTGAGGTCTGTTAATGCATCAGGGGCATGCGTATGGCAATTAACAGGGCTAAGTGGGGACACGCAAGCCCAGCTCCATGTGCAGGCCGCATGCGCCTTGGGTGCCCCAGGCAAGGTGCAGGGACCAGCTTGGTGCTCCTGTGCCAGTACGGCATGTGCGGCACGGCAACTGGGCGGTTTGAGGTCTGTTAATGCATCAGGGGCATGCGTATGGCAATTAACAGGGCTAAGTGGGGACACGCAAGCCCAGCTCCATGTGCAGGCCGCATGCGCCTTGGGTGCCCCAGGCAGGTGCGGGGACCAGCTTGGTGCTCCTCGGTGTGCCAATACGGCATGTGCGGCACGGCAACTGGGCGGTTTGAGGTCTGTTAATGCATCAGGGGCATGCGTATGGCAATTAACAGGGCTAAGTGGGGACACGCAAGCCCAGCTCCATGTGCAGGCCATGCGCCTTGGGTGCCCCAGGCAAGGTGCGGGGACCAGCTTGGTGCTCCTCGGTGTGCCAGTACGGCATGTGCGGCACGGCAACTGGGCGGTTTGAGGTCTGTTAATGCATCAGGGGCATGCGTATGGCAATTAACAGGGCTAAGTGGGGACACGCAAGCCCAGCTCCATGTGCAGGCCGCATGCGGGTGCCCCAGGCAGGTGCAGGACCAGCTTGGTGCTCCTCGGTGTGCCAGTATGGCATGTGCGGCACGGCAACTGGGCGGTTTGAGGTCTGTTAATGCATCAGGGGCATGCGTATGGCAGTTAACAGGGCTAAGTGGGGACACGCAAGCCCAGCTCCATGTGCAGGCCGCATGCGCCTTGGGTGCCCCAGGCAAGGTGCAGGGACCAGCTTGGTGCTCCTCGGTGTGCCAGTACGGCATGTGCGGCACGGCAACTGGGCGGTTTGAGGTCTGTTAATGCATCAGGGGCATGCGTATGGCAATTAACAGGGCTAAGTGGGGACACGCAAGCCCAGCTCCATGTGCAGGCGCATGCGCCTTGGGTGCCCCAGGCAGGTGCAGGGACCAGCTTGGTGCTCCTCGGTGTGCCAGTATGGCATGTGCGGCACGGCAACTGGGCGGTTTGAGGTCTGTTAATGCATCAGGGGCATGCGTATGGCAATTAACAGGGCTAAGTGGGGACACGCAAGCCCAGCTCCATGTGCAGGCCGCATGCGCCTTGGGTGCCCCAGGCAGGTGCAGGGACCAGCTTGGTGCTCCTCGGTGTGCCAGTACGGCATGTGCGGCACGGCAACTGGGCGGTTTGAGGTCTGTTAATGCATCAGGGGCATGCGTATGGCAATTAACAGGGCTAAGTGGGGACACGCAAGCCCAGCTCCATGTGCAGGCGCATGCGGGTGCCCCAGGCAGGTGCGGGGACCAGCTTGGTGCTCCTCGGTGTGCCAGTACGGCATGTGCGGCACGGCAACTGGGCGGTTTGAGGTCTGTTAATGCATCAGGGGCATGCGTATGGCAATTAACAGGGCTAAGTGGGGACACGCAAGCCCAGCTCCATGTGCAGCCGCATGCGCCTTGGGTGCCCCCAGGCAGGTGCAGGGACCAGCTTGGTGCTCCTCGGTGTGCCAGTACGGCATGTGCGGCACGGCAACTGGGCGGTTTGAGGTCTGTTAATGCATCAGGGGCATGCGTATGGCAATTAACAGGGCTAAGTGGGGACACGCAAGCCCAGCTCCATGTGCAGGCCGCATGCGCCTTGGGTGCCCCAGGCAAGGTGCAGGGACCAGCTTGGTGCTCCTCGGTGTGCCAGTATGGCATGTGCGGCACGGCAACTGGGCGGTTTGAGGTCTGTTAATGCATCAGGGGCATGCGTATGGCAATTAACAGGGCTAAGTGGGGACACGCAAGCCCAGCTCCATGTGCAGGCATGCGCCTTGGGTGCCCCAGGCAAGGTGCAGGGACCAGCTTGGTGCTCCTCGGTGTGCCAGTACGGCATGTGCGGCACGGCAACTGGGCGGTTTGAGGTCTGTTAATGCATCAGGGGCATGCGTATGGCAATTAACAGGGCTAAGTGGGGACACGCAAGCCCAGCTCCATGTGCAGGCCGCATGCGCCTTGGGTGCCCCAGGCAAGGTGCAGGGACCAGCTTGGTGCTCCTCGGTGTGCCAATACGGCATGTGCGGCACGGCAACTGGGCGGTTTGAGGTCTGTTAATGCATCAGGGGCATGCGTATGGCAATTAACAGGGCTAAGTGGGGACACGCAAGCCCAGCTCCATGTGCAGGCATGCGCCTTGGGTGCCCCAGGCAGGTGCAGGGACCAGCTTGGTGCTCCTCGGTTGCCAGTACGGCATGTGCGGCACGGCAACTGGGCGGTTTGAGGTCTGTTAATGCATCAGGGGCATGCGTATGGCAATTAACAGGGCTAAGTGGGGACACGCAAGCCCAGCTCCATGTGCAGGCCGCATGCGCCTTGGGTGCCCCAGGCAAGGTGCAGGGACCAGCTTGGTGCTCCTCGGTGTGCCAGTACGGCATGTGCGGCACGGCAACTGGGCGGTTTGAGGTCTGTTAATGCATCAGGGGCATGCGTATGGCAATTAACAGGGGCTAAGTGGGGACACGCAAGCCCAGCTCCATGTGCAGGCCGCATGCGCCTTGGTGCCCCAGGCAAGGTGCAGGGACCAGCTTGGTGCTCCTCGGTGTGCCAGTATGGCATGTGCGGCACGGCAACTGGGCGGTTTGAGGTCTGTTAATGCATCAGGGGCATGCGTATGGCAATTAACAGGGCTAAGTGGGGACACGCAAGCCCAGCTCCATGTGCAGGCGCCTTGGGTGCCCCAGGCAAGGTGCGGGGACCAGCTTGGTGCTCCTCGGTGTGCCAGTACGGCATGTGCGGCACGGCAACTGGGCGGTTTGAGGTCTGTTAATGCATCAGGGGCATGCGTATGGCAATTAACAGGGCTAAGTGGGGACACACAAGCCCAGCTCCATGTGCAGGCCGCATGCGCCTTGGGTGCCCCAGGCAGGGTGCGGGGACCAGCGGTGCTCCTCGGTGTGCCAGTATGGCATGTGCGGCACGGCAACTGGGCGGTTTGAGGTCTGTTAATGCATCAGGGGCATGCGTATGGCATTAACAGGGCTAAGTGGGGACACGCAAGCCCAGCTCCATGTGCAGGCAGCATGCGCAGCTTGGGTGCCCCCAGGCAGGTGCGAGGACCAGCTTGGTGCTCCTCGGTGTGCCAATGCAGGCATGTGCGGCACGGCAACTGGGCGGTTTGAGGTCTGTTAATGCATCAGGGGCATGCGTATGGCAATTAACAGGGCTAAGTGGGGACACGCAAGCCCAGCTCCATGTGCAGGCATCGCCTTGGTGCCCCAGGCAGGTGCAGGGACCAGCTTGGTGCTCCTCGGTGTGCCAGTATGCATGTGCGGCACGGCAACTGGGCGGTTTGAGGTCTGTTAATGCATCAGGGGCATGCGTATGGCAATTAACAGGGCTAAGTGGGGACACGCAAGCCCAGCTCCATGTGCAGGCCGCATGCGCCTTGGGTGCCCCAGGCAGGTGCAGGGACCAGCTTGTGCTCCTCGGTGTGCCAGTATGGCATGTGCGGCACGGCAACTGGGCGGTTTGAGGTCTGTTAATGCATCAGGGGCATGCGTATGGCAATTAACAGGGCTAAGTGGGGACACGCAAGCCCAGCTCCATGTGCAGGCGCATGCTTGGGTGCCCCAGGCAAGGTGCAGGGACCAGCTTGGTGCTCCTCGGTGTGCCAATATGGCATGTGCGGCACGGCAACTGGGCGGTTTGAGGTCTGTTAATGCATCAGGGGCATGCGTATGGCAGTGCAGGGGCTAAGTGGGGACACGCAAGCCCAGCTCCATGTGCAGGCCGCATGCGCCTTGGGTGCCCCAGGCAGGTGCAGGGACCAGCTTGGTGCTCCTTGGTGTGCCAATATGGCATGTGCGGACGGCAACTGGGCGGTTTGAGGTCTGTTAATGCATCAGGGGCATGCGTATGGCAATTAACAGGGCTAAGTGGGGACACGCAAGCCCAGCTCCATGTGCAGGCATGCGCCTTGGGTGCCCCAGGCAAGGTGCAGGGACCAGCTTGGTGCTCCTCGGTGTGCCAGTACTGGCATGTGCGGCCGCGGCAACTGGGCGGTTTGAGGTCTGTTAATGCATCAGGGGCATGCGTATGGCAATTAACAGGGCTAAGTGGGGACACGCAAGCCCAGCTCCATGCAGGCCGCATGCGCCTTGGGTGCCCCAGGCAAGGTCAGAGGACCAGCGGTGCTCCTCGGTGTGCCAGCAATATGGCATGTGCGGCACGCGACTGGGCGGTTTGAGGTCTGTTAATGCATCAGGGGCATGCGTATGGCAATTAACAGGGCTAAGTGGGACACGCAAGCCCAGCTCCATGTGCAGGCGCATGCGGGGTGCCCAGGCAAGGTGCAGGGACCAGCTGGTGCTCCTCGGTTGTGCCAGTACGGCATGTGCGGCACGGCAACTGGGCGGTTTGAGGTCTGTTAATGCATCAGGGGCATGCGTATGGCAATGCTGGGGCTAAGTGGGGACACACGCAAGCCCAGCTCCATGTGCAGGCGCATGCGTAGGTGCCCCAGGCAGGTGCAGGGACCAGCTTGGTGCTCCTCGGTGTGCCAATATATGGCATGTGCGGCACGGCAACTGGGCGGTTTGAGGTCTGTTAATGCATCAGGGGCATGCGTATGGCAGTGCTGGGGCTAAGTGGGGACACGCAAGCCCAGCTCCATGTGCAGGCGCATCGCTCGGTGGCCCCAGGCAAGGTGCGAGGGACCAGCTTGGTGCTCCTCGGTGTGCCAATTGCAATATGTGCGGCACGGCAACTGGGCGGTTTGAGGTCTGTTAATGCATCAGGGGCATGCGTATGGCAATGCAGGGCTAAGTGGGGACACGCAAGCCCAGCTCCATGTGCAGGCGCATGGGGTGCCCCAGGCAAGGTGAGGGGACCAGCTTGGTGCTCCTCGGTGTGCCAGTAGGCATGTGCGGCACGGCAACTGGGCGGTTTGAGGTCTGTTAATGCATCAGGGGCATGCGTATGGCAATTAACAGGGCTAAGTGGGGACACGCAAGCCCAGCTCCATGTGCAGGCGCATGCGCCTTGGGTGCCCCCAGGCAGGTGCAGGGACCAGCTTGGTGCTCGGTGTGCCAGTACAGCATGTGCGGCACGGCAACTGGGCGGTTTGAGGTCTGTTAATGCATCAGGGGCATGCGTATGGCAATTAACAGGGCTAAGTGGGGACACGCAAGCCCAGCTCCATGTGCAGGCGCATGCGCAGCAGGTGGCCCCAGGCAAGGTGCGGGGACCAGCTTGGTGCTCCTCGGTGTGCCAATACGGCATGTGCGGCACGGCAACTGGGCGGTTTGAGGTCTGTTAATGCATCAGGGGCATGCGTATGGCAATAACAGGGGCTAAGTGGGGACACGCAAGCCCAGCTCCATGTGCAGGCCGCATGCGCCAGGGGCCCCAGGCAGGTGCAGGGACCAGCTTGGTGCTCCTCGGTGTGCCAATATGGCATGTCGCGGCGCGGCAACTGGGCGGTTTGAGGTCTGTTAATGCATCAGGGGCATGCGTATGGCAATTAACAGGGGCTAAGTGGGGACACGCAAGCCCAGCTCCATGTGCAGGCATGCTTGGGTGCCCCAGGCAAGGTGCAGGGACCAGCTTGGTGCTCCTCGGTGTGCCAATATGGATGTGCGGCACGGCAACTGGGCGGTTTGAGGTCTGTTAAATGCATCAGGGGCATGCGTATGGCAATTAACAGGGCTAAGTGGGGACACGAAGCCCAGCTCCATATATGGCAGGCGTATGCTTGGGTGCCCCCAGGCAGGTGCAGGGACCAACTTGGTGCTCGATTGATATATTGCAATATGGCATGTCGCGGCACGCAACTGGGCGGTTTGAGGTCTGTTAATGCATCAGGGGCATGCGTATGGCAATTAAGAGGGCTAAGTGGGGACACGCAAGCCCAGCTCCATGTGCAGGCATGCGCCTTGGTGCCCCAGGCAAGGTCGCGGGGACCAGCTTGGTGCTCGATTGTGCCAATTGCAATATGGCATGTGCGGCACAGCACTGGGCGGTTTGAGGTCTGTTAATGCATCAGGGGCATGCGTATGGCAATTAACAGGGCTAAGTGGGGACACGCAAGCCCAGCTCCATGTGCAGGCGCATCTTAAGGTGCCCCAGGCAAGGTGCAGGGACCAGCTTGGTGCTCCTCGGTGTGCCAGTGCGGCATGTCGCGGCCGCGGCAACTGGGCGGTTTGAGGTCTGTTAATGCATCAGGGGCATGCGTATGGCAGTGCTGGGGCTAAGTGGGGACACGCAAGCCCAGCTCCGTATTGCAGCGCGCATGCGCCTTGGGCGGCCCAGGCATGCGAGGGACCAGCTTGGTGCTCCTCGATTATGCCAATTGCAATATGGCATGTCGGACACGGCGGCAACTGGGCGGTTTGAGTCTGTTATTAATGCATCAGGGGCATGCGTATGGCATTTAACAGGGCTAAGTGGGGACACGCAAGCCCAGCTCCATGTGCAGGCCGCGCTGGGCCGACCCCAGGCGGAATGCGGGGACCAGCGGTGCTCCTCGGTGTGCCAATTGCAATATGGCATGTGCGGCACAGCGACTGGGCGGTTTAGTCTGTTAATGCATCAGGGGCATGCGTATGGCAATTAAGGGGCTAGGAGGGAACGCAAGCCCAGCATGTGCAGGCGCATCGCCTTGGGTGCCCCAGGCAAGGTACGGGGACCTGCTTGGTGCTCCTTGGTGTGCCAGTACGGCATGTGCGGCATGGCAACTGGGCGGTTTGAGGTCTGTTAATGCATCAGGGGCATGCGTATGGCAGTGCTGGGGCTAAGTGGGGACACGCAAGCCCAGCTCCATGTTGCAGGCGCATGGCAGCAGGTGCCCCAGGCAGGTGCGAGGGACCAGCTTGGTGCTCGATTGTGCCAATGCGGCATGTGCGGCACGGCAACTGGGCGGTTTGAGGTCTGTTAATGCATCAGGGGCATGCGTATGGCAATTAACAGGGCTAAGTGGGGA